>JARJDQ010004525.1:0-11852 GCA_030264215.1 Geostiba sp. GC000077 | reverse complement strand
TCTGGGTTCCGGAAGTGCCTCAAAATCAAATTGAAAAATTTTCAATTTATTTCCATATTTCGCTTTATATTTCCAGAATGCAAACAAACCCTTCCTTAAATCATCTTTACGGATTCGAGTAGGCTAGAAGACGCTCTTTAAAATGCACCCCATCGCAACTCCCTGAGGGCGCCGGAAGAGCCTTAAAATCAAATTTGAAAAATTTCATATTTATTTCCATATTTTGCTTTATATTTCCCGAATGCGTGCTCTTTCTTTAAGTATTGTTGCTGATTCTGATAGGCAAGAAGACGCTCTTTAAAATGCACCCCGTCTCAACCCCCTCAGCATACGGGAAGTGTGTTAAAATAAAATTTGAAGTTTTGACGATGTATGGCTAAGTCTGTTCGGTTATTTGAAACATAATTTGTACCTTATGGTGAAAATGCTTAATATTTTCCAATCTGAAATATATCTTTCTAACCTAATTTCATTATTATACTTTCAATGCAATTTTGTAAGCATGAAAGGATCGCTAAAATATTTGGGTCAATTTGACTAAAACCAAATATTGCACGCCACTGACTCCGATTGCAGTCGCACAGATGCTATCTGCATGAAATTGAGAAAATGGGAAAGTAGAAACCAAGAAACCGTATTGCAACTCATTGTTGCCATCGATAGGAAATAAAAAACAATGCACTTGGTGAAACTTCAATCATCAATCATCTTCTTCTACATTCGTTGAATCGCACTATTGAGAACTAGAGAACTCTTTTACAGAGTAGGTATAGGTATACTGAACATCTAAACAGCAGTTACGTGCAGACACGTACTCTGCCGCCATTAGCTGCTATTAAATGTTTAACACCTTAGCATTAGGACGAAAGGCGCAACGAAATTAAATTTCATTGAGATGAGTTTAGTTTTACTCGCATCGCGGCAGCAATTTCACCGCGATGCCAATGCCGATTTAACCTCGATTGATTTTTCGCCGCACGCCGTCCGTTCATTACGGCAGCTTAATTAATAACCCAGCCAATATGCATTGCGCGCTGCGTGCGACGTTGCGACGTTTAGTAAATTTCTAAAACGTTGCCGTGGTTGCCAGGACGACGACGCCATCACGCAGAGTGCCATTCTAAGCGTTCTGCGTTCAACGTTCAACGTTAGTAAGTTAGTATCGTATCGTTAGATAAACAGAACATAAATTAATCGTGAAATAAAAAGATGACCTAATTCTCTCGTTGCGCGCGCCTGCGCAGTCCATGCGTCTACTGATTGGTGCTTTACTTCCGATGTTCCGATGCTGATTCGATAATAACGATGCGTCGATGCGATTTTATTCGACGCGCGGCGAAAACATAGTCTTCGATGCGAAATGAGCAATCAGCATGAAGAAATGAGAATGAGACAATCAGGTTACGAACCTACTAATAACAGCCGTGGCCGGCGTGCGCTTGCGCACCTTATTAAGTAAACTCTTTTCTTCGGGCTTTACTTTTCACTCGTCGGGTGTGCGTTTAGAATTAGAGTTAGAGTTGCACATTGAAGAAATGATGATGAAGCAAGCAGACAATCAACATCTTAATTGAATGAGAGAATCCAAGTGCTAGTTAATGCGCTGCATTGTTGACTCCTTGTCTCACTTTTTTCACCCAGTCTAAAGTTTCTAATTTATTGCCATTCACACATCACACTTATAAATTGAAACTATCCAGCACAAGTAAAAAGAATGCCGCTTTTTCATGCTTTTGGGAAACAATTTCATGTTTTCACTCTGATTATTCTTCTTATTTTGTGATATAGTTTCCAGTGCATTTTGTGAATAGGTTAGTTTTAGCAAATAGTTTGGAGATTACTTTATGCAACTTATTATACACTAATAATAATGGGTTGCATACAATAAAAACAAGTCCAAGGCAAAAAATAGGAAGTAACGTAAAGTAAGTTTTGTAAATGGAGTAGCAACAGAAATGTGAAGCAAATCAAAAGAGGAAATACTCAATGCCAATGTTAACCACAATCAGTCGTTATCAATAAAACGTGTGGACATGTGTTGAAATTATTTAATATGTTTTCTACTGAAAATGTCGGCTATTAGTCAAAATGTCGTCGCAGCGTGCGTTAATCCAAAAGTTGGGGATTTACTTCCTGCTGTGCTTCATCACCTGGCTGCTGGCCAGCGTCGCAGTCTTTGTCTACGTCCACACCAACAGCCATCGGGCAGACTTCGTGGATGCGCGATGGTTTTGGCTGGTGTCGACGTTAATTTTCGTTGGCATGGCAACGCCGCCATTGATTCTTCTCGGGCGGCAGTGCTGGTGCGACGGCAGCAGGACGCAGCACCGCCACCGCGTGCGCTGCTCGATCAGGCGGCGCGTGCACGACTTCGACGAGATGCTCGCCGACAGCAGGTTCGAGTGCTCCGTGCAAGAGGAGCTGGTGGACGTGGAGATCGAAGAGGACGCCTCACCTATGGAAACGGACGCAGACGACGAGAACAGCACGGACAATGAACGAGAATTGTGACAATGCATGTTTTGATATTTGAACAAACAGTACAAAAGTATACATAATTTCTATATTGGTATAAACACACACCAAATGTATGTACATGCGCTTAGTTACTAATTACAACCGCATAACAATCTCCACACAATCGTTCGCAAATAATATTTGTACCTAAAACTTTGCGAAAGCCAGGCATTGGGTAATGTTATTCGCGAACAATACATTAATCCTAGTAGTATGTTTGTGCTGGTTCTAGCGCAAAGTTGGCAGAACAGGCACAAACATACTACTCATCCTATTTTACGTTTACGGCTAAAAATATGCTTTCGTTGTTCGCGTTTTCGATAAATATCAAATAAATAATAATTACAACATTACAATAATATACAATACACACACAAGTTTAGCAGAAATTCAAGAATCACATTATACTATGTGCCCTCGTGGCGGGCACACTCAGTGTTTTTTTGTTGTTGGTGTCGAATATCAGTACGGGATTAGAATTGCAGTATTTGATTGATCCAGTCGCGGAATTCGCTGATGCGCGTGTAGACGCCGGGCTGGTTGGGCTCGGCGCAGCCGATGCCCCAGGAGATGACACCGGCGAGGATGAAGCGCTTGTCCTGCCGCTGGATGACCATCGGGCCGCCGGAGTCGCCCTCGCAGGAGTCGAAGCCGCCGCGGCGCCAGCCGGCGCAGATGAAGATGTTCGGGATGTGCTCGATGTAGCCGGCGGAGCGGTACATCGATTCGCAGACGGTGTTGTTGATCACCGGCACGGACACCTCCTGCAGCACGCTGGGCAGTGGGCCATCTGCAAACGACACCACGTTTATTTTCATAATAACCTCAAAATAACGTGTGTTTTTACCTTCGTAGAGGCGGCCCCAGCCGGTGACGTGCGCATTGCGACCGACAAAGTTCTCGTCCGTCTGCGGCACGCACACGGGGATGATGTTCGGCTGGAACGTCACCGGCTCGTAGAAGCGCAGCAGTGCCAGGTCGTACTCAAACGTGCGCGGATCGAATTGGGGATGCGAGGCGACGATCTGCACGCGTCGCTCCTGATGCAGGTAGGGCTCGCCCTCCGTGGAGAGGTCATGCTCGCCGAGCCGGAGGAGTAAATCACTCGGTGGTACGCTGTAAATGTAATACGCAATAAGTTATCGATTGACAATGCGATTGTTTATAAGAGTCCAGTGGCGTGCGGTGACTTTTGCCACAAAATCATTTTTTTAATCACAGCTCTTAAACTAGCACTTTACACTCTGTAGACACATTTACAGGGTGCTTTCGCGTCTTTTTTTTTTAAAGTAAAATGCCCTAATCCTAACCTGGGAAGGTTGAAATACATTCTGAGAATATCGATCATTTTCAATTGACTTGTTCAGCTCAACTTTCAATTCAAAATTTACGGTAGGCAACCACACATACATATTATGTCCGATGGCTCGCTGAGGGAATGCTTTATTCTGATTGGTTCTCTCAAGGTCATCTAGTGCAACTAACAGTCAGTGCAGCCAACATGTTTCTGGTGAAAACTAAACTCCCCTAAACGTTTTGTAGTATGACTCATCGAAAATATCAACTGTTTACTGTAACAAATTCACTCATTGTGTGAGAAAAGTTTCTATAGACCGCACGCCACTGTCAGAATTATCCAATTAATCCAACTCAACTGTAGGCCTGTAGTTAACAGCTAGAAGCAAGGTTATCGGGTGGCAGACTGTTATATTACACGTGTGTTTAGGAAGTTCACCCAGTGTAACATGGAATTGAATCAATTACTTACTTGTCAACGCAATGTGCAGCTGTAATCGCCCAATTTTCGTTCAGCAGCGCCGCGCCGCACTTGTGCAGATACGTTGAGGTGCGCCATTGCCGCAGGGAAATCTGCCAGGGCCATTTGCCAAACGCGGACTTTTCGCCGCCGACGATCCGTCCCTCGGGCACCATCCGACGGCCGCAAACTGCGCTCAACAAAAGTGCACCGCTTAGCATCAACATTTAAACGGCGGCGGCGCAAATTTTCGTCAATGGCACGTCTCGCGCGCAGACAAACAAAAAACAAACTGCAGACGGAAATGCTTCGCAATCTCGCACCTGCCATTAAGCATACTTAGTGATGTAGTGAGTGGACATGGCGTGCAATGCTGCGTGTGTGTCTGTGTGTGCGTCGCTTCTGATTGCCGAGGTTGTTTCGATCGTAACGCCGCAGCGCGAAGAGCGCGCCAGCAACTTACCTTGAATCGCTTGAAGTCAGGTTCATGAACTGAAACGATTTGCCTTACCGCGGAGCCGCGCACACCTACAGACAGTACAGAAGCGATTGCACGCCGTGTCGCACTCACTCAGATGCTAATGTGAGAGGTAATGTGAGGCGCTGCGTGAATTACAGATATTACGGGTGGAGAGGATTACCATCAGTGAAGTCGCTCATGTTCAGGCCGGAAGTCGCAACGGGAGCTGGCGTTGCCCCCGCACCTGGTGATTCCGAGCTGGAGACAGAAGCATCTTCCGTTGATGAAGACAACGACTCCGTGGAGGCGGACGAGATGGAGTTGAAGGAGTTGGTGGTGTGCTCCGTGGAGGTGGAACTACTCAACTGCTCGGTGCTGCTTGGAATTACTGGTTTTACTGAGGTTGGATTTGCTTCCGTACTACTACTACTACTGCTACTGCTTCCCACAGCATATTCCGAACTGGTCTCCTCAGTGCTGCTGACCAGGGTGGCAATATCATTACTCTCCTGGGTCGTGGTCAGGCTAGGGAGCAACACCCAACCGTCCGTTACAGGCACCCAATCATCCGGGTTCGTTACTAAAACCATAATATTAGTGGAATCATATCAGGAATATTTTATTCCAACTTACCATCTTGTGATTCTGTACTAGCACTAGTACTACTACTGCTACTGGTACTACTACTACTACTCGTTGGGGAGTGGCTATGCACAGTTGTAGTAGTTCCTGTTGATGTTGATGTTACAGAGTCATTTTTATTAATCTCACTCCAAGTTACCAAACTTGGTACTGCCGTGGTACTGCCCTGAAGTGGTCTTTCAATTTCATTCGTCGCCGGATTGCCATTAACGCCATTAACGTCCGTCTTCGTCCCCTCATTAAATGTAGAGTTAACAGCGACAAGTACTTCATTAGACAGTGTCGTGCTAGTAGTGCTACTAGTACTTGTTGTCGTTGTACTGCCTGCACCGGTGGTCGTGGAGGGAACCGTGGTCAGTTTGGTCGTGGTCTTAATCGTTGCGGTCGTGGGCTTGGTCGTAGTAACAGTAACAGGAAGTCTTGACGTCGTCGTGATGATGGGTTTCTTTGTAAGTGTGGGTTTCTTCGTGAGTTTCGTCGATCTGGTTGTGGTGGAGGATCTTTCTGTAGTGCGAGGTGTATTTGATGGTGTGGCTGTACTGCCAGTGTTGCTGAGCGGGGTAAAGGTAGCATTTTGGGGTTTGGTTATTTTGATAGGTTTTGTAGGTTTTGGTCTTGGACGAGGTGTTAAGGTCGTCTGCACCCGGGTGGAGTTTGCGATCGTGGTGTTACGATTCGTGTAGGTTGTACTCGGTTTGGGAGTGGTCTGAGGTCGTGGCTTGGTGACCTTGGGAGTGGACTTCGTTGTTGGGACAGGGACAGGTGGAACAGTGGGCTTTGTTTTAGTCGGTTTGGGTCGGTTAGGTCTGGTGGTTGTTAATGTTACGGGGACATCGTCTACGGATTGGAACGTGGTGATCTTGTATGCTCCCAGATCGTCCAAAGATGAAGGTTGGACAGTGGTGATGACAGTAGTGTCAGGTATGTTGTGCTTTGAGGCAGTCATCTGCGTTACGTTGGTCGAGCTGGTGGTCGGAGGAGTGGTTGTGGTGGTTGTCGTAGTACTAGTCGTCATCCGATGTGGTGGCTGCCTCGAGGGTATCAACGCCGCATCGATGGTGTTCTCCGTGATCTCCTGCAGCGGCTCGATGTGACAGCACGAGCCGAAGTAGAAGCGATCAATACACGTGCCCAAATGTGTGCCGTTGGCTTTGAGACAGTCGATGGCGAACATGCAGACGCCGCTTTGATTGCTCTTCCGGGATATGCACGGCAGATTTCTTATGTTCCTACCGGTACTACCTGAAACACGGGCGCAGAAGTTTATTACCGTCGGAGGTCGGAGCGAAGAAGTGAAGAACCATGTACTTCCTACGCCGTAACACACACGTAACATGCCGAACACACACCTAACGGTCCACCTTACTGACCTATAATAACTCTTTTACTACGTGCTACGTGTGCAACTGCAAATGCACACAATTTGCATTCTCCACTCGGTACTTGCCGATTAGCAAACATTAACCGTCATTTCCCTTCGGCCACCGCACGAAAAGCAAGAGCAAAAAGAAGGCACGAAAATAGAAACGATCTCGTTCTGCTTCGTCTTCTGCGGGCTGCGTTTATGTGTGCGTATGTGTGAGTGCTTCCACTGGGCCAAGGTAACGGGACGTCGTGACGTCACCGTCCTGCGACCGTTTGTGTTGTCGTGTTGTGTAACTCGTTCGGGCGTTCGGACGTTCCGAGTACGCGCATTCAAGATCAAAAGCTTTCCTCAGTTCTCAGAGCTCTCAGCTGAGTAGCCCCATAGTCCCCACCGATTTGCTCGACGTTGAGCTGGTGTATCTGGTACCTGGTCTTCTCGCAGGAATGCGTACACCGTTATGTAACATTCGGACGCGCAGGCGCATTTTGTTAGAACTTGGAGCTTTGCTTTTCAATCTTATCTAACGTGCGACTGCGGTGAACCACAAACATTTGGGGTCGGGTTGATTGCGAACTTAAACTTGAGCTTGACCCAGAGACCGGGCAACCGCAAGAGGACAGGATCAAGGAGAACCTTAAGTCTTGAGTCTTAAAAGTCTTGGGACAACCTGTTTCATTTTATTATTTTGTGTTTTGCATTTTGCATGTTATGTAGGTCAGTGTTGGAGTGTTTTGCGTCGCTCTGCGGAATATGCAAAAAGATGCAAAACCGTGGACCGAGCGGTGGTCTAACTGGAATTGAAGGACACTCCGCACCTGTGTGGGCGATTTTACAGTTCACTATGCCAGTGTCGCAGTGTCAAAATATCTGAATCATGCTGAATTCAATAGAAAAATATCATTTTTAAAGACCTAGAGTTCTAGCCTAGACCATGAGCAAGGTTATTTAATTATCCAACGTCTTGAGTTGACGTTCTTGACGAATTTAATTATACACGCGAAACGCGATGAAGCGTGCCTTCCATAATGAGTGCACTGTGCAAAGCAAACGAACGCTGAAAGTTAATTAACTCGTCGACGCTCTTCAGGTTGTCCTTCAAGCCCTTCAGCCCTTCATAAATCATTTTGAAAATGTGCAAAGCGATAGGACACGGACATGATGTATAATACTTTAAAGCAGCATTAAATAAAGCTTTAAATCGAGCTTTTAAGCTTAAGGGATTGAAGCTGGTAGGTGAACAACAATAAATATGGATGTATTCCGGGAACGATGAGGACATGAGGAAGAAGGTGGAAATAACGCGGTACGTGTCAGAATGGTATCGAGGTCGTTGAGTACCGCGACGCGTCGCGCGTGGGAGGAATACGAAGTGATGTTACGATGTTTGCATTTTGTCTCTCTGTAGGTCGAATTCCGGATGAATCGAGTGTTGGAGTGTGTGCTTCCGAAATATGCCCATTGCCCAATGAATACGGCGGGATTAAATAATGTAGATTTATGTCGCATCACATCTTTAGCGGTAATTTCGACACACGCCCGGAGAAACGTTAATAAACACGGCACAATGACGCATTATGTTCCTCCGGAGGCGTGAAAGTTGACTTTCATGTTCAGCTCAAATCCGCAATCAATCGATGAACATAACCTCAAACCTCAACTACTCAACTTTCATTCCGGCTCGACTTTTGTGACTTTTGTCTGCTTTAGTGACTCATTCATGATAGTTACCTATCGTCGCCGTTATGTAAGCCGGCTGCATATTGTACACGGGCGACGCAATCGTCGTCTCCAGCACGAAACTTAAAATCGCTAATAGGTGTGTAGTCCTTGGCAACATCTGAAACAAATTGCACAAAACATCAACATTTATTTCCACGTTGCTATTCCTTTGCGGAACAGGCGTTTGCATTGTGATGATATGGAATTATGAATTATCATCACGTCGTGCACTAATGACACACATATCATACAAATGCACAACAAGAATAAGACAACAAAGACTTCATTATATTGAATATGATTCGACCTACAAGCTGACATGGAATAGTTTGGACACATCGAAACTAGACGTAATTAATAAGTAATGCTCACGTTCACGTCTCAAAGTTGATCGTATCTGACGATCAGAGTTTCTACGTGAAGCGGTAATTCTTTAACGGGTTTAATAACCTTCCGCATCTTGTCCGCTTTGCATCTTGTCTCGATGCGTATCGAATATATTCTAATATTTACTTCTTGTTCTGCACAGACCTGCAGCTCTGCTCAAAAATAAAATACTACTCTAATTCGTTGCTTTAATAGATAATTCCACGAAGAAAAGGAGAAAAACTGTACCTGTACCTGGCGTAGTTGGAATTGTTAATAGGAATATTACTGTAAACTGTAAATAAGATTTCAGTCGGTGTCGTTGTGTGCGGTGCGAAAAGCGACTTAATAATAATGTTCGCCGCCGCGAGTGTGACTTAAGTTAAGTGCTCCTTGGGTGAATAGTCATCATGGTGTTCTTCCGCAAACGCTGTCTTTTTGGCATATAGACGTCGACAGGTCGTCATCTCATCAAGTCGTTTGGCCACAAGCACATTATAATAATAATATAATGTGCTGGTGCTGCAACGTGTGCCATCGACTGCCACGAGTCCTAATTGTTTTTTGTTTTTTTTTGTTAGAGTTGTTTAATTTAGTTGCTGTCATGGCGATAATGATAATGACAATGACAATGATTTAGATAAGTTTAAGAAACGCAAACTCAAAGTCAAACTCAAACACAAAGTATTCCTTGCTTCTCGGATGTTATTATTCAAATATTCGAACAGGACACTGACCTAGAAAACACAGCCAACGCAATCAGCTCCGACATTTAAATAAAAAGTACCCGTACCGGTACATACGAGAGGCACACGGAGGTGCGAATCATCGCTTTTCACTTTTGCTAACTGCGGGTTAGCGACTATAATATTCTATTAGTTCTTCATGTTGTCTAACCCGGTCTACCCTGATCACAGAGCGCTTTCGAAATGCACAGCGTGCACAGCTAAAGTGCAAAATGTATCTTCTCCAGAGTGCCGGCGAACATATTAAATTTGCGCGGGGCCTCGGGGATGAAACCTTGTATAACAAAGCGTAAGATATCGAGTTAAGCTCCAACGAAGATTATATAAACTTTATCAGGCGGCAAATCCGATTAATTTTGGAATTGGAATTGCGGAGCTTATCCTGGCCAGGGTGACCATATGCTATGAAAGATACAGTTTTGCATCATCTGGATTCACCCCACGCCTCGCGTATCGCGTTTAATGATAAATGTGTTGTGCAAGGGGCCAGCAAGAAATGATCCAAGCAAGGGACCAAGGGACAAAGAGTTCACCCTTGTATACGATTTCCAATTGGATTCAATTTCCGTTTCGTCCGATTGAGTTTGATTTCTGATCTCAAGCGGAACATAATCAGTAAAAACGTACTCTTACAACTAAAGTACAAGTTTTAACGTGTGATATCTCTTTTAGGAAGTCATAAATCTTGTGCTATCACTGCTGGGATAGGTGGAGTGGTATAGAACAAACGATACGTACCTTTAGGTATTAAATAAATAAAATTCCGGACTAGATAAAGACACGTTTCGGATTAACAAAATAAATTCGCAGGAATTTGTTTAAAAAGTAAATAAAAACTAGAGAAACACGCGCGCGCCACGATTGGTTAAGTCATCATTGGCGGTTGGTGGTCGACACTGGCACTGAGCGCGGATGTGTTTTGAAAAAAAGTGCGCGCGGTTTGCGCCCCCCAGGCGGTTGTATCTGCAGCGCAAAGGCCGCTTAAGTCAAAGCGGGGTTTATCGGGTAAGCACCAGCACACGCTCGTGTCGGCTGCGGCCGGCTGTGACTGCGCGACTGTCCGTCTGTCCGGCGCTGGCGAAGAAGAAGCCACCATGCAGCACCAGCAGCAGCGCCTCATCGGGTGCATCGACCTCTTCGGCGGCGCGGCGATGCCACTGCAGGCGTGCGCCGGCCAAGCATCCTCGTATCTGCCGCAGCGCAGAAAAAGCCCCCACATCGCTGGCAGAGTGGGATCGATGGTGTTGCCCATCGATGGGTACCGTTAATAGCCTTCTCGCCGCCGCGCCATGGCATTGGCAATAAAGTGATGTCTTCCTCCACTTGAAAGCCTTGAGGCCATCCATGATCAACGCCGCAACATAGGCAACCAAATATACACGTGTGTTGAGCGAGTCACGCATGTGGCAGGCGTTTGGTAAAAGATATGTTTTATTGCTACAATTGTCTACTTAAGGCTAACAATTTGCGCGACTTGCGCGTTAATCACTATAAATACACCTAGATACACTTACGTAAACCTTATCAATTAGATAAATACTTAGCAAGGAGGCCTAGAAAGCTAATACGTTCGTCAGGCGAGTAAAAAAATAAATTATTTCTTGAGTTCGTGAGTCCTTCCGCGCTTTGTGGTGGGAGGGGGATGAGGGGGCTGACTTTCTCTCTCTCTCTCTCTCTCTCTCTCTCTCTCCGCAGTTATGTGGTGTGTGAGCGAGTGTGGCACATACAAGTTGCTTTCGTTGCGTCGTTTTTTTTTCTTCTTCTCTCTTCGATCAGCGATCCATCACCGTGTCGATCCAGGGCACAAACTTCTGAATGTTGGTGTACACGCCGGGGAGGTGCTCACGCCCGCAGCCGATGCCCCAGGACACCAGCCCGATGAGGGTGCGCCGCCCGTCGACGGTCATCGTCAGCGGACCGCCCGAGTCGCCCTGACACGAATCACGTCCGCCCTGCACAACAATAACGATTAATTTATCATTTTCATCATTAGTATAACAACATATCGATAATATTCGCAATATTTTTGGTGAAGACATCATTACCTCCTTGTAACCAGCACAGAGGAAAACGTCGTGAATAGTCTCCCGCCGGCCGGCGGCGCGGAACCACCGCTGGCATCGATCGTTGGGTATCACCTCCACGTCCACCTCCTGCAGGACTGATGGGACTGTCGCTTGGCCATGCCGCGTGCGTCCCCAGCCTGCGACTGTCGCCATTTTGCCCGATAACTTTAACTACAAAACAAACAAAACACAATCAATAATTAATGACAGCCGG
>JARJDQ010004500.1:0-16504 GCA_030264215.1 Geostiba sp. GC000077 | reverse complement strand
TATTACAAGATCTTGCAAGATCTTGGTATATTTAAACATTAGCGTAACATTTTCAAAAGCAAGATTTTTCAAGATTTTTTACTTCAAAAGAATAAAATATATTTCTTAATTTTTTTCAAGACAAGATCAAGAATTAAACTTGGTGAGTCACCAGAGTAGAGAAAAATCGAAATTCAAGAATTTTTTCGAGATCAACACAAGAAGTTTGATGTATGTAAAGAAAATTTTCAAGATCGAAATCAATTATTACAAGATCTTGCAAGATCCTGGTATATTTAAACATTAGCGAAACATTTTCAAAATCAAGATGTTTCAAGATTTTTCAAGCCAAGAATAAAATATATTTCTTAATTTTTTTCAAGACAAGATCAAGAACTAAACTTGGTGAGTCACCAGAGTAGAGAAAAATTCAAGATATGAAAAGTTAGTCCTGGCTTTATTTTTTTGATTTTCGCCTTAATTTAAGACTCTGGACACGAAAACGGTTCTTATGGATAATTTACATGTCTAGACGCCCACCTTAAATCACGACAAGATTTTATGCAAGATGCAAGTGCACTGCCCATGAAAGTGAAGCAGTTGCAGAAGAAGGCCCTTGAATGCGTGCCAAGTGTGTCCTTATTAAATGCGATGGGAGTGATCTGGATGACAATGCCAACCGCTTGGCGGCGGCGCGGCGGCTGCATAACGAGCCTCCAAGTGGGCTTAATAAATCAATTCGAAGTGATAAACGCGCGTTCATTGTGATTAATGGCTTCTTAATTGATTGGAGGAAATTTCGCATTCACACCCATGCACCACCAACCAAGTGGCTGAAAAATAATTCAATTACTTGGCGCATGATTCAATTATAATGACGTTGAACACACTGTATGTTGCATATCGAGTGATTAAATAATTATAAGATGTTTAATATTTCGGCCAATACTTTGTCGGTGCATATACAAAGCAGATGCCTTTCGACGCAAGGCACAAAAACGTTTTGTGCATTGCAATGCACTTTTCTTAATTCGGCATTTATAATTTCAATAATGTATTTTGTATTCGAATTCAATTTCAATTCGATCCGATTTGATTGTGTCCAGCGCAGCGGCTGAGCCGGCGAATGTGATGTTGATCTCGATGTCCATGTCGACAACCGAAATTGATTCAATTTGCTTTTAAGTGCTTTAATTAAAAAATTTCGACGCGAGATTTATCGCGCTGTGTGAATGCAATGAATCTGCATCTTTCGTCGCTTCGTTTGCGTAGTGTAATGCCGTTGTAGGGTTATCAATTAATTTTCTTAAATGAGCACATACTGTCGAGCGGATATCAAAATACCAAACAAGCAGCGATTGTGTCGAAAATTGAGTGCGGAGTGAAAAGTGTAGAAAATTAGTTGCAAGCCAATAATATTAGTCTTGAGTCTAATTCTTCATCTTGTCTTGAAAAAAATAAATCAAGAAATATATTTTATTCTTGATCTTGAAGTAAATGATCTTGAAAAATCTTGATCTTGAAAATGTTGCGCCATTGTTTAAGTACCAAGATCGTGCAAAATCTTGACTTAACTAATCTCGATCTTGAATAATTACCCCAAAGAAACTACTTGTCTTTTGATCTCGACAGAAAAATCTTGAAAAAAAAACTCCAAAAATTATCAGTATTAATAATATTTATGAGGTGTTATCATAAATTGCATGTACTCAAAAGTATACTTTTAAAAATTACACCCTGTATAATTTTCGAATAAAATCTTTAACTTTCAACTCTACCATTATATTTCATTAAAATAACTCGAACCATTCAAAGTAAAAAATCTTGAAAATGTTGCGATTGTTTAAATACCAAGATCTTGCAAAATCTTGACTTAACTAATCTCGATCCCCAAAGAAATAATTAGTCACTACTTGTCTTTTGATCTCGACAGAAAAATCTTGTAAAAATCTTGAATTTCGAGATTCTCGGGAAGCCCTAATGTAACACCAAAAATTGTCAGTATTAATGATATTTATACAATGAGGTGTTCTCATAAATTGTACTCAAAAGTATACTTTTAAAAATGAAACCCTGTATAATTTTCGAATAAAATCTTTAACTTTTAACTATACCATTATATTTCATTAAAATAACTAGAACCATTCAAAGTAAAAAAATCATGAAAAATCTTGATCTTGAAAATGTTGCGCCATTGTTTAAATACCAAGATCTTGCAAAATCTTGACTTAACTAATCTCGATCTTGAATAATTACCCAAAATAAATAATTAGTCACTACTTTTGATCTCGACAGAAAAATCTTGAAAAAATCTTGAAATTCGAGATTCTTGAAAAACCCTATTGGAACTCCAAAAATTGTCAGTATTAATGATATTTATACAATGAAGTGTTTTCATAAATTGTACTCAAAAGTATATACTTTTAAAAATTACACCCTGTATAATTTTGGAATATAATCTTTAACTTTCAACTATACCATTATATTTCATTAAAATAACTCGAACCATTCATAGTAAAATAGTCATTACAAATATAGCTATTAAGTTTTTTGCCCAAACACATCACACAATCACTTTGGATCGGCAATTAATCCAAAACAGAATGTCATCTCCTGCCCACGCGGAGTTTTCTCCTCGGATTGGAATCCCATCTCGGCGAGATGTTGTGCTGCATGTGTCCAAACGAACAAGTGCAGCAGTAATAATTTAATGAGCGCAAAGAGAACGCATTAAATACTCTTGATCTTCGATTTCGATATTTGCGTTTAGGTTTAGGTTTAACTTCGTTTTACTGCGCATTCGCTTTTATTTTCACTCCACGTCCTCTCCACAGACACATGACTTGTATCTCGCGACGGCATGCTGGGTGTATGACAATTAGTGGGCGCGTCCTGTGAATAATAACTAATTACTTCAGCTAATTGTACCGCGCTGCACATCCTCCACAGAGTGTTAGAGTGTAAAGTGTAAAACGGTTCGAATCGAATCGAATCGAATCGAAGTGTGCAAGCTACCGTGGCAGCCATTTTGAAAGCGTTTATAATGCCAAATGGAAACGAAACAAGTTCAATGCAACAAAGAGGTGAAGCAGAAAATGAAAATGCAAGTCGAAATCAAGTATTATAGTCCTACTTATTATGAGACGCACCTTGAGAACATCAAAAATCACAATTCATTTACGAATCATCGAATCTACAACGATAAGCGATATTTAAGGTTATGTCGAAAGGGAAACTAGCGATAGAAATCATCCAGTGTACCAGTGAAGGATGATATGTACCATAATTGACAAACCTTGAACATGAACAATAGATTGGTGTTTTTCGGCCTTTTGTTAATCGCTACATTCATTTAATATGTACGAAACACAATGAAATCGATGAATGCATTTTTAATGCGCCATGTTTAAAACAAAAGCCACTAGCTATAAGATAAAAACTTTCTTTTGCGGTCGTAAATCTTGCGCGTTTTATTTTCAACATCTAAATGCTTTGTGAACAATTTGACGTGACATTGAAACCTATTTTTTTTCTTTGCAGGCAAAGCAAAACATAAACACTGAACACTGTTGAATGAAATTAAATTAAGTTTACCTAAACGGACTGATGCAATGTGACATTACTAATTAATTTTAAGTTAATTCATAACTCAAGCCACAGTCGCACAGCCAGCGTCTTAATTAATTGCAAATGCAATTGCTTGATGCTTAATTAAACATAGGCTCTGCGAACATGTTTATTGGTTTATTGGCTTCACCCATTTCTATGTTGTGCATGATTTATGCATTTTAATTAGGGTATCATAACGAGTTAACACTAGATTAGAGTACATTTTTAGTGGAATTATTTGATAATGCCATCGAATTCAAATAAAGTCAAAAACTAAACTTTTGCTTATAGGATTTCATGGGAATCTCGAAATTCAAGATTTTTCCAAGATATTTCTGTCGAGATCAAGACAAGAAGTGAGAAATTATTACTTGGGGAAATTTTTCGAGGTCGAGATCCGTTACCTCAAGATTTTGCAATATTTTCAAGATCAAGATTTTTCAAGACAAGAATAAAATATATGACCTGATTTTTTTTCAAGACAAGTTCAAGAATTAGATTCAAGTACAATATTATTGTCTTGGTGAAACCCTACTTCTACTACTGAGCGGTAGGTGGCGCCACAATAAAGATTACGGAAGTTGACATCTTGAGGAATGTGTCGCATCGCGTGAGAAGTGTGAGAAGTGTGAGAACTGAAAATTGTTTAACTGTTTAACTGTTTATTCTTAATTGAAAAGTTGAAAATCAACGTCAAAGCGTCAGCATGGATGTAATCGGCATCTTTTTACTCTTAATCCGCTCAGGTGCTCGAGTTATTTACGTTTTATTTATCAACAGTATCAACAGTATCAAAACTGTGCGAGAAATGAAGGAATTAATCCGCTTATGGTGTCTTAACATACTTAACGATCGGAAGACTTGATATTCTTGATAGCAACGTCCATTCCATCTTTCCATGTTAAATTCAGATTGAGAAAGGGGCAAAAAACAAATAATATGCAAGTGGTTGAAATTGAAATTCGCGCTCGACAATAGGAAGACATTACGCGACGGGTCATAACAGGATGAAACTGGCCGCCATGGAGGAAATGCGAGTACTTTACGATCGCACGATTTGCTGTTTGCCTAAAACGTCAATCTTTCATTAAAATGCTAAGCAGGAACAAGCAATATCAATTTAGCCATAAAAACTTTCAAATCTCGCAAAATTGCAAAAACACAAGGTGCATCTTCTTCAGTTAATTTAGTAAGTGGAGACTGATCGAGATGTCGCGACGACATGTTGATGTCCCGGTCACGAAATGGCCGCCATAAATCGGTTGACATTGCCGGTCAAAGAAAATAGGTAGTGAACGTGGAATTTATGAACGACACTCAGCCACACATACATACACATACATGGAATCGGCATCCTCTTGTTCGAGATCCGTCGATGGCGATGAAGATTTCGACATCATATTTATGCGCGTGCTTCATTCATAACATGTGTGGCCAATGCGGTGGTTTGTTATGCAACCCAATGTACAATCTACGAATTTACATCTTCATAGTGCTCACAGTGCTCAGTGCTGCAGAGAAAAAGAAAACGCTTGATTTGTACACTTTTAAAGTTGTGTCATGGAATGGTGGAATGTTTGAACTTGTCGAATTGTGACACAGATTTTCACAGGGCTTGAACGGCGATCGGCGACGTAACGGATTTGTTTGTTTCCTATCGCTCGCAGTAAATATCGATTCGACATACGCGAGGCGTTGTTACAACCATGGGGGAACAAGTGTTGTGTTGTGGCATGTCGCGTGGGTTGCCTACACCTTAAAAATGGCGTTGCGTCGTTGGAAGATGTGGGCATTTTTTTCATCAAGCGCTGCGATTTTCCCACTGCCATATGACATTGATACTGATACTGCGAACGGTGGCTTGCAGTTGGTCTGCTTTTGCAAATGTCCAAATATAGCTGAAACGGACGCAGATGGGAATGCCGAATACACAAAGCGCATTTAATTATCCGTACGCGTATACTTTCTAAATCATAGAAAAATAATGGAACTAACCCATTTTGAGACGGAACATATATGTTTACATATGGTTTATTGTCAACGCGTACTACGTGCATACAATTTCAGTCGGTTCCGCCATTTTGTGCGCCGAGAGGCCGAGAAGAGCAAAATGTAGATGTAACACATAAACATGCCACTATGCCACAAATAGGACAAACTACGTAAAAACAGGCAAACAAAAACCACGGTGAAATAGTATATTGTGTACCAAGGGCGAAACAATCTTGACTCTCAAGATTCTTGGATCTTGATTTTCTCCAAGAAATAATTTTCATCTAGACATAGAAAATGTTGAAAAAATTTTGAATTTCGAGATTCTCATTATTTACACCTTAGTGGCCCTGCGGGCCGCTAAAAATGTAGACATTGGGAATGAGTTACAAAGAGATCTCTTGAATTCAATTTTCCGTACGCGTATACTTTCTAAATCATAGAAAAATAATGGAACTAACCCATTTTGAGACGGAACATATATGTACACATATGGTTTATTGTCAACGCATACTACGTGCATACAATTTCAATCGGTTCCGCCATTTTGTACGCCGAGAGGCCGAGAAAAGCAAAATGTAGATGTAACACATAAACATGCCACTATGCCACAAATAGGACAAACTATGTAAAAACATGCAAACAAAAACCAGACCGAAATAGTATATTGTGTACCAAGGGCGAAAAAAATCTTGACTCTCAAGATTCTCGGATCTTGATTTTCTCCAAGAAATAATTTTCACCTCTTGTCTTGATCTCCACATAGAACATTTTGAAAAAATCTTGAATTTCTAGATTCTTATTATTTACACTTTAGTGGCCCTGCGGGCCGCTAAAAAGGTAGAGGCTTTGGGAATGAGTAACAAAGCTTGAATTCAATTAAAGTTTTGGGTCGTCAACAAAAATGCAACTTTAATGCGTAAATAAATCGCCGCTGTAAGTAATGTGGTGCGAGTGCCACGCGCGCTGCATTTATTTGCATTCATTGCATAAACATCGCAGAGAGAGTTGGAATCCAATTGATAAATTATAAATTACACGATGGCAACACCAGCGACACCTCGCGCTCGTCGAATCCACTGCATTGCGCTGCGGTGATTTTTCACTCCTAGATCGTATCGCGTATCTGGTATCTTCTAAATCTGTGCCCGGTGCGTTGGAAATTAATCGCTATCAAAATACATGCAGGAAATTGAATACGCCACAAGACGACAAGTGAAATACATTAAACACATTAAACGCATTAAACGCATTCAACAAGTGAAACATGTGAAACACGTTTTGCACTTCTCGGAGTAAATAAATTCGCTGGCTGGATGACAAGACACCAGTTTGTAAAACAACCGCGCTTTCATTCACTTAGGAGCTATGCCCCAACCCTGCCTAACTTAATTTCGGACACCAGGCCGTCACGCTCACGCTCGTATCGGTGCAAACACTCGCCCTCGCGGGCTCGTGTTGCAATCGATCCTCGCTGCGCAAAAAGCAACATCGCACACATGACACACAAATAACTATTAGAATTAAGATGAAACAATCTCCTACCTAATTTCGAATCTAAAATTATGAGGTGAAAATAGTTATTTATGAAATAAGTGTGTAAAGTTTGATTTTAAGATGCGAGGTCGAAAATGTTCGGCCGAGCATTTATCGTTTTTCAATTTTGTGTTGAAGAACAAAATCTTGAAAAAATCTTGGTCTTGAAATCAATCTTTCGATATTGATCTTGCTAAATCTTGACCTAAATGATCTAGATCTTGAAAATTTTCACCAAGAAAAAATTTGTCACTTCTTGTCTAGATCTCGACAGATAAATCTTGCAAAAATCTTGAATTTCGAGATACTCCGTTAAACCCTTGTTGCGGCTAACATAAGTTGGGCAGAGTTGGGGCAGAGCGCCTTACTGCATTTTTTAAATGAAAAGTTATTACATTGTGCCGGTTGTGCAATGATTAAAATTAAAACCGAGATTGAATTCAATTCAAGTTGATATTCTTGTTTACGAAGAATCAATTAATAACCAACTGGGTGACATTTGCAGTGTGTGCGCTTGTGTTTTATTAATCGGCGCGCTAATGCATGTTGATTGTAATTGCATGCCGCCGCAATTGAATTATTCAATTCCCTCGGCGTTATTAATTGTTCGTAAATGGTATAAATAATGGTGCGTACGCAATAAATATTCCGCGCAGTGGTCCAATAAATATTTAAGCGCGCCGTTGCGGCACATTAAGTAAGCGAGAAGATGTCGGAGATGAAAAATGTCCTTTCGAATTTATTTTATTGCGCGCATAAATTTCTCATGCATCAGGAATCAAGAGTCAAGCAGTAATGAAGAATTATGGAATGAGGACTTTATTAAGTACATCTTCATCAAAAGTATGCAACCCAATATACACGAATTTAAAGCAGAATCTTCCCGCAGTGAAATCGTGCAGTTTTTTTCAGTTTCAATGCCAACACAGGTGAGTAAAAATCCTCTGACCTCTGGTTGGGTCGATAAGTCTTCGCTGTTGCATTCACCTTCTGATTGCGCACGGCATTTCTCTACCGAAACGTTTTTTTCTTTATCTCCCGCGTCGTGTCATGTTACCGACTAATTATTTCTCGTCCTAGGCAGGAAGGTGCAAGCACGTGCAGCGAACGCACTTTCGCAAAATTAATTGCGACCGAAATTATACACGCATAAAAAACGCGCATTTTACATCAAAATAATGCGGAGATTTGAATTTTAAAATTTCAATTACAAAATCTTTCAATTTCGTTGCGACTGTGCGACTGTTTGGCAAACAAAACTTTCCAACCAGCAACGGTGTGATAGAGACGTTAAGCGAGCAAACTGCAGACATTAAAATAAATTACAAAAGACGAAATAATTGAATAAATTATTACGATCTTTATCGCGCGACGTCGTGTTTCCCAATTTGCATTATTATAGCCGCAGTCGGCCAGCAATCTCAATCTCCGTCGAGGAAGGAAAATGTGCTTTAATAAAATGTGAAATTTTGAAGTCAAATGCAAGTACAAGTAAACTTTCTTCTATTCTGTTGTTTGGCGTCTTGCGTCTATTAAGATCGAATCTTTATTGTTTCAGTTTTGCCGCTCGTTTGCAGCTTTGCAAACAGTTTGATTTAAATATTTGATATATTACATATTTATCACAACATTTATCAAGTCGTATTGATGCTTGTTGCTGCTCATTGCAGAGCTTTGAGAGGTGAAGCTGAAGTGAAAAGTCAAAAGATGTATGTGGGCGTTAATGTTATATACGCTATAGAAAAGATTTGTGTCTCAAATTATTAATAAAACAGTAAGTATTGTAGTACGAAGAAACATTTAACACAAATGTCATAGAAAGTGTTTTGCACCCGAAATTTCACGATACACATTTTTCTCCAACCTTAAAATTATTCTATAGTCATGCATCAGGTCTAAAGACACATAAACCTAGTTTCTCTTCGATTCGTCTTACGTAAGGTCATGTTACGCACGGTTTCCCAAAGCGACAGAGGAAGTTTCATTTCTGAGTGTGAGGTGAGCCACACACAAAGCCTATTTTATTCCAGTGGTCCAGCCACAAACAAAAAAAAGCACGAAATTATAAGGTAGCATCTAGCGGGAGTAGCATAGCGTAGCGTACAATGCTTCGCCCGGCATGGCAATTGCATTGTGCGCTCCGGTACGCTACTCCTGGTAGATTGCGCCTAACGCCATGGCGTTCGTCGTTGCATGACTTTTTAACGACGCAGCGCGCCATGCACTAGTGTTGTATAGGGCAGATACGAAGAGGATGAGACCATGAGACCAATGGTTATCGCTTAATCATCAGAAAAGTCACGCACGCACACGTCGCGACGTCGCAAACGCACTTTTTAATGCACGCAACGAGACAAACGAGCAACGCATTGAAATAACAACGAAACGCGATTACCGATGCGAAGAAAACGAAACTTTAATGTCATCACATGACCAGACATCGGTAATGATATCATCATTAATAGTCTGACAATAAAATTACATAAGCGCCGAGGAGGAGGGCCCGAGGTGAAGATAGTAGAAAGGTAAACAAACATGAAATCATCGTATCAGTTTAAAGTTTAAAGCACACCAGCAGGAATTAATCATGGTGGCGGGTTAGGAACTTTTTGGTGAAACTTTTTCGACTTTTTCTTCTTGGGGGTCAAGAAAAGCGTTAAAACTATGGATGTGCGTTTACGCTACACTTTCATTAGCTTGAGAAAATATTAATTACAGATGGCGCTTGGGAGCATTTGACAGTTGGCAGTTTAATTTCCTCGTAAATGCGACACTCAATACACTCGTAAAATGTGGAAAATTTGCATGCGATAAAAATCGAGGGAAATTTCGCGCATTAAAAGGTGCCGACATGCAATAAACTGATTAACTATTAACCAATAAAAAGTTATCACTTTCGTACCTCGTGCGTAATGAACTTTCAATAGCCTGAAGAATTTCACGCATATTACGGAAATAGAAATAGAAATAGAAATAGAAAAAAAATCAACTTTTCACAGGAATTTTCACAAATATGAATCTTTGAATTCATAATAATTAAAATTTAATTACATGAGCTTCACGAGCGTTAAAAGACTGGATATTCAATTAAAGTAGTACTTTTACTTTTTTTAGTCTTTTAGTGTTTAAGGTTATGTCCCAGGAAACTGAGGTACTAGCCTCAAGATGAACGTTCGCCTCATAAAAGCCATTTTGGGGGAAATCGCTATTAGTATCGTCGTGGCTAGTGTTTGGGCGCATACTGTTTGGCGACAATTCTTACTTCCCTCAAGTGCATTAGGATTAAAAATAGGCGAGCGTTCATCTTAATGCTATAGAACATACTGAGGTTAGAATGTGATGTAGTGATGTAGAATGTAAATTTAAAATTGATTTGATTCAACAGGTCATTATTTAAGCTATGCATCATTTGTCCACATCGACGCAATCGTTTATTACGCAATAAAAGGAATAATCAAAAGGAAGGGAAAAAAGCACGCCTCCATTTCGGCTGGAATTTTGACAGTTGATTGACGTGCGCGTCACCCTGCGGCGGCGCGACGCGGCGTTTCGGTGATTTATATTAGTCGAAAGCGTTCGATCCGGAGGATTTATCTTCGTCGGGTGACGGAGCTCGAGACGAAAACTCAGAAGTAAAGTCCTAAAGTCCTAAAGTGACTTAAGGAGGAACGACAAGCACTTTACATAAATTACCATGACCAACGAAATTATATTCAATAAGAAAAATATGAGGTGGTTGCGATGCGTGCTGAAGATGAGCAATGGACGAAAGGATGAGGAATGACTTTAATCAATCGAGGGGCCGCGTTTTCCGAGTGAAAAATCATGTGAGAAACGATCGGCGATCGCAGTCAATTAAAAATTAAATTGTGCGCGGGAATATTGGTTTCATCACTCGTGGATCATTTATTATCATTTGTACCACGAATCGAACAAGATGTTTTAGGTCAACAAATCAAGAATTATCTCAATATTCTTCGATAGCCGAATACAATACAAGTATAGAAACCTAAATACCAATAACTAATTAGGGATGTGGTCTTGAAAAAGGTCAAGAAATATTTTTTTCTTGATTTGGTCTTTTCATTATGAAGTAAAAATTCTTGAAGAAATCGTGAAAAAATCTTGAAAAAAATCTTGAAAAAATCTTGAAAAAAATCTTGAAGAAAATCTTGAAAAAATCTTGAAAAAAATCTTGAAAAGATCTTGAAAAAATCTTGAAAAAAATCTTGAAAAAATCTTGAAAAAATCTTGAAGAAAATCTTGAAAAAAATCTTGAAGAAAATCTTGAAAAAATCTACGAATAACGTTAAGAATCTCGTGAAAGCCTACCAATATTGTTGATACAATTTTGACCATTATTGCAAATCGTTATTATATTGAAAATATATTGAATTCCAATATTGAATATGAATATTATTTTAATAATCAACTTTCATTGAGAAGTGTTAAGGTTACAACAATTCACTTTCCTTAATCTTCTCTGCAGCTGATTCAAGTAACTTATAATAAGTAACCTGGCAAAGTCTCAATGCAGAAGGACTTTGCGGAGGACATGTCTTCATTGTGCGCCAACGGGCGCGATTTACGACTCTGTTATCTCAGCAATACGCAATCGTTCATTAAAACCGGTGTTGCGCCTCTGCAACGGCAACGACGGCGGCTAATTAAGCTGCAAAGCATGCGGAAGACCAAAGGCACAAAGTCACAAACCACAAAGCTAAACGCCAACCCAAAGGCAACTTAACCTAAGCATGCAAAACAGAAAACACCCTTTTCAAAAAGTGACAAGTGCCTAAAACTGAAAACTATGAAAAACATCATAACTTTGTGTCTTGTGGGGTTCCTTCATGTTCCTTCGTTTATTTGTAAATCTTAATTCGAATCTTGTTTTGCATCCAAATGACTCTGCCATATTGCTGCTGCAGTGAGTGTGAACTAAGTCTCGTTCCTCGTAAACTCGTTTATTCATGAGTGCCCCGATATTTATTAGCGCGAGATGGCTTCGTCGCGCCGCCGCACCTAATATATTACGCAATGAGCGTGCGCACAACGACGCAAGATGGCGCTCGTTTGTTATACTCACACCCGTATGGAAATCAGCGCTAATTAGCGCACACCGCCCGACAGCCGACACTCACCTGCAACAATAAATAAAAACGCAATTAGTTTACAACTTTACACATATTTAACGCATGAATAAATTTTGTGCGGCGCATTGAGCTTTATAGTATATATTTCAGGTTTCTTTTGAGGTTTTCAGGTTGTGTTATCAACACAGAAAACATGTTTTAATCGAAGCAATTACCCGCCGTAAACTTTAATTTGTTAGTGCGACTTGTAGCAACTACAAGTGAACATGTTTTGTGGACATTGTTTCTTCTTCGTTGCTACCTATTTATCAGTAGTAAAAGGTATTCATCTACTCTAGACATTGTATATATGTTTTGTACGTGTTGTGAGTGTCTTTCTTTGTTCAAGGTCAAGATGCAACCCTCCATACCCACTTCATCCTCTTCACACAAAATGGCCGCCGGGAATTAACCTCGAAATCCCTGCATATCGTCGACGTACAAAAACCGTCGGTCTTCCTCATTCACGGCTACTTTGCCGATATAACCTTAGATATCTATTTGCAGAACATCACACGCGCTTATCGCAACCTCAACGATCGCAATGTCATCTTTATCAATTGGGGACCGTATTCTTACGGCAACTACGTCGAGTTGGTCTTGTCCGGAGTGCCTCGCTTGGGTCGCATTGTGGGCGACTTTCTACTGAAACTAAATCAAGTTGGCCATGATCTGAAGCGAATGCATGTGATGGGTCAATCGCTAGGTGCGCATATCGCAGGTGCTGCAGGTCGCTACGTGCATGAGAACCATCCTCAAAGGCGGAAAATCCACCGAATCAGCGCGTTTGATGCGGCTGGACCTTTATATTGGAAGGTATTCTTTGTGGTGGACAATCCTTACAGTCTTCGGAAAACAGATGCGGACATCGTGGATTGCACCCATTCGAATGGAGGTGTCCTCGGAACGAACAATAATATTGGTACGGTAGACTTTCTGCTCAATGGGGGCAGCACACAGCAATATTGTAACAAGCCCTATGACTATGCCCAATTCCTCTCGGAACGTAAGTAATACTAATGCCTGATACACATTAGACTATAGTAACTTAGTCAAGTGGCCTGGTGCCATTTAGTAACACACCGTGCACTAAGCTACTCGTCTAAATTACTAGGGTTATGTGTACAAGGTTTTAGGTACAGAAAGTAAATGTTGGGAAGCTGCTAAGTTTGGTTATGTTCCCCATGTGCTTTTACAGTTGTATGCGACCATGTATTTGGTTCAGTCTTCTACCACTTGACGATCGGCAACACGCACTACAAAGCCTCCCGCAGTCCAAACGCATGCGAAGATGTCATTGTCTACGGGGACCTATTCGATGGCAACGCTACAGGGGTGTATTATATTTTAACCGAGGATCATTTTCCGTTCAAATCACGCTGCTAAATGTATGGTTTCACCGGTTTCACTAAGGCAATAATAATATAGGTGTTGAGTCTAATTCTTGATCTTGTCATGAAAAAATCAAGAAATATATTTTATTTTTGGCTTGTATTTCAATCTTTTCTTGAAGTAAAAAATCTTGAAAAATCTTGATCTTGAAAATATTGTGCTATAGAGCTTCTGCCGATTCGAGAAAATCTTGATTTCGACATATATCTCGGTTCGCGGGCAAACTTTTGAACAATTTTAGTAAAAAAAAAAAATCTTGAAAAATCTTGAAATCTTGAATTTCGAGATTCTCATGAAATCCTAACTCTGATGTATGACTCTCACTGAAGCGCTAAACATCTCATTAAACATCGATAAACATACCCGCGGCACGCATTAAATTAAATCCCACAGCCCAAGCGGGTCGCGCCGACGCGACGTAGGGTAATAGGCAATAATTCGCCGCCGCCGCCGCCGCGCCGCGCAAATGAATTGTTTATCGTTGCGGGGAAAGTAGAGTTATGTGTGTGCTCCATAAGCGCAGCGTGACATTGCATATTTACGCCCCGACGCTCTGCTTTATGCGATTACGTTTTAGGTTAGGCATAGGTGGTAAGGTGCTTTGCAAAGTGCCGATCGTAGATTGCACATTTTGATTGCCGCCTATGGGCGAAAACCATAAGCGCACCAAGTCAAGTCGGTGGTGGTGCTCGCGATTTCGCTCCCAATCCCGATCCCAACGAGTCAGTGAAATCCATATAATAATCCAATTAAACTGCCTGCCATTGACATTTATTTAGCGCACAAAATGGCCGGCGTTGGGCGCTAGTTAGCTGGATATGCAACCAACTCTACACCTCTGCGCCGCGCGGCGCATAATCGTAAATAAATAAATTGATATTCGTCCCAGGGTCCCAGGCACACACCACACACATTCCGCTCTTTCTCTTTCGCTGCAGCGCCAAATCAATGTAATATATTAACCGTTAATAATGCGCCGATAATGCAATGCCGGCGAATTGATAATCGCGCCGCGGCGTGCCGCGACGCGCATATAAGTTATCTAGTATATTTCGCAGCGGAAATGTTTATCTTCGGCGGCTGTGCGAAACGCAGCGACAATATTGCCGATTGGCGATCACGCGCCGCCATAAATTATTTCATCCGGGCGACGGGCGGCTAACTGCCGGCTAACTGTAACCGATAAATTGATACGCGCATGGTTTATTGACGGGCACGGGGCATTGCCGCAATTCGCCGCCCATCGACGCGAAATGTGTGCGAAACGAGCGAAAAACCTGCCAACGGCTTCATTAATTGTCCATTTCCTCCTCCTTCAACATTTGATTGACACTAATATCACGATTTTACTTTACTTCACTTTATTTCTACAGTTTGCTTTTCTACTCTGCATCTAGCGCCATCTGCATTTCAATTACTGTAGTTTTGGTAGTGTTTGTGTTCTATTCTTCCACTCTTTGATTGAAACCTGCAGACCATTGTAAAAGGTTGTGGAATTTTGGAGGGTAATGATTTATAAGTCAGAGAATGTTTGCAAAAACTGACCGTTATTCATAGATGGCGCATCATTTTAAAGATCAAGCATTTTCAACATGTTTTATTCAAGACAAAATTAAAAGACCATGTATACAGAATAAAATAGATTTCTTGATTCCTTTTTCAAGACAAGATCAAGAATAGGCCCTAACTTTTTTTATTCCTTATAAATGTAGCACCCTCTACATTTCAATAACGGTAGCTTTGGCGTAGGGTTATGCCGGGTTTACACTTGTAACAAATCTGCTATATAACACCGATCTTTCGAAGAAATTCGACGTAAAACCCGGAATATCTTCCGAACGCGTGATCTTTTAAAAAGTTTCTTTTCGGATTCGGATAGCCGAGAAGACGCCTTTTAATATGCACTTTGTTTCAACCTTCTCAGAGGATCAGATATACAAATGCTACATGTAACTCTAACAGATTTGTTACAAGTGTAAACCCGGCATTAAGGTAATGTCAATCCATTTAACCGATTCACAGTTTTGACGTTTCTAACTGCACGAGTGCAAGGAAGATCATATCCCCTCTCTCTCCTTCACCTCAACACCATTGCGCCTCTGGAGTCCCCCACCCATCCCCCACTCTCATCTTGGAAATGTCAAAAATGTGAATCGGTTAAATGGATGTTTGGTGTGTGGAATTTACAGAGTTCTCCATTTTTGAAGGTTAAAATGTTGTCCTAGCTCCTAGCATCGTGGCATACGTCCGTCATCATCCCGTGCGAGATTTACGGCCGGCGCGCGGCGCGCATTTTGTAATTAAATCTTTCAGTGCGTTCACGATGCGCGTTTTACGCGCCGGCGCTGATTGAGAAATTAAAACGGCCATACCCTGCCGACTGCCTCGGTGCCGTTGATTTACAGTCGCGCAAACTAATGCATACGCAAGTGGGCACCCAAGCTTCATAAATATTTAACGCGCACTCCCCGACAACAAATAGCGTTCTTTGCATGGGTACATGAGTATTAGTAGTATTTAGCCATGAGGTGCCAGGGAACATCGATGTCGATTATAAAACATTCCTGCTTCCAAAATTTGGTTAATAATAGGGTTAGACGAAATTCAAGATTTTTTCAAGATGTTTCGGTCGAGATCAAGACAAGAAGTGACAAATTATTTCTTGGGGAAAATTTTCAAGATCGAGATCTTTCAAACAATAAAATATATTTCTTGATTTTTTTCAAGACAAGATCATGACAAATATTGCTTTGTGAAACCCTATAAGGTAGGTTTCCAAAATTAGGTTAATAATAGGGTTAGACGAAATTCAAGATTTTTTCAAGATGTTTCGGTCGAGATCAAGACAAGAAGTGACAAATTAT
>JARJDQ010004496.1:0-11593 GCA_030264215.1 Geostiba sp. GC000077 | reverse complement strand
TTGAATAGGTTTGAACAATGGCAATAATGGACGCGCGATGCTATTAATTGTACTGTACTTGTTCTTCGTGGTTTTCTCTACAGATTTTCTGTTAATATTTCAACAAATCTCGCTTTTTACTGCGCGCAATGCTCAACGATCGGCGCCGCAGCGACCAGCGAGACCAATCGTTGGAGCATCGTTGGAGTGATTGGAGTAAACAAGTGCACGCGGCGCGGCGATGCCAGCACGATGCCAGCGCCGGGCAACGCAGTCTTCTTGCATATCACGCATATCACAGCAGCATTTTGTTTTATTCACCCTACCTAAAATTTTATTGATTATTCCTTTCAGTTCCATTGATTTTCAATAATGATTCTTGAATTGAATTCATTTGCAATATTGAATTTTGAATTCTTCGTTCGAGGTCGTGCCTTACCGCGCATGGCGTGTCTTGACAGCATAAGCATGCGCGTTTCGCTCCGCAGGACTGACCACTTTGCGACGAGGGGCGAGGCCAGACGAGCGAGATGACGCGAACGCTACCGCTAACGAGTAAGGAGAGACGCGATACATAATAGCCAGGCTGCTGATTCCGCAGGCGAGCGAGCGAGATGCAGCGACACGACGCCCTAATGTCAAACTGCGCGCGGAACAGATTCCAGGTTAGACGTATGGTCGTTTGTTTATGCATGATGTAATGTTTGTTTATAACGGCCACTCTGTATTTCCGACGATCGCACGCAAACGCCTACTTTATTTCTTTAGTAATTTGAAGCAGCAAAGTTTCACATTTCCCTACCGCGGAGCGGAGCGGCCGGTAAAGCGGTAACAGTAAAGGTCGATTTATAAAGTCAGTTGCCGTTGTCATTGCAGTGCGGTCGGATATACGAATGCGCGCGATGTATTGTCATTCACAATGATATAGTACAATGAAACAGTGTGTTACACAAGATCTACCCTTCTTTCTTGGCCGGAGTGCCATATTGATAAAATCAGTTGTTTCCCGGCGCCTCCACAAACATTTTGCATTCACGGACGTGCTTTTATTAATACAGTGTGTTAATTTAATAGGAGTATGAAATCATGAATGAGATGGTCGTAATGGCAACAAAACAATGCACCGTATCCTGGTGCAGCCCGCGCTGTTAAAACGAGTTAAAACGAGTCAAAAAGGTAGATTTCCGAAACTGGATTTTTTGGGATTGCTGCCAATTCTTTGGGACACGCAGCCGGGACAGCTCGACAGCTGGCACAACAGAAGTTAAATTTAATCAAACAACCACAAATGAGAAGTTAATATTATAATCGTGGTAATTCCTTGTCATTTCGATCATTTTATGAATGACGTCAAGATAGCACTACTTGTTTTAAGTAATTTATTTAACAACTATTTTTCTGTATAAAAAGGCCCTATTTTGGGTGGGAAGCTGATCTTTACGCTCGAGTTTTGGCGTGTGCCCGCAGGACGTGAACTCGCAGGGCGATTACAGCTATACTCCCACCCGTACACTTTTTTTTCTAAGATCACTGTAAAGTATAAATAGAAGAGCACGAGCATTGCATCCGCGATCCGCCGGGACAACGCTCAACATTATGCGATGCAATGTTACAGAGATACAAATCGTGGATGGGGGGATGCGGAAATGGGGGCATTTTGGCGAAACATACCTATCCCTAACTAGAGTACTAGATACTAGCCCTAGTGCACACGATTCCACGATTACCGACCTGTTTGGGACTAAAAAAGCTCTAAAGACGCGCATTCGCATTGAACTGAGTATCGAAATTGCAAAAATACACGTGGCAATATTAAGTTGCAAAGGCTAATAAGGATCCAGTTATCCAGTGCCATAATATCAACTCGCTTGGCCACTAAAATCCTATGCCTGCAGAGTGCAGCCCATCCCAGCTGCTATGGTTGATGTTATTGTTTTAAATTTTAAATTTTAAATATTTTTTCACGTGAATTTGAATTGTCATTCATGATTGGTATAACCTCAAAACTTCATCTCACGGTGCACGGTCTCCTCACCGCTCACCTACGCACTTCACTACTGGTGCTTGCTGGGGCTGGAAAGTTTCAACAACTTCTTAGTTTTTTCGAAAGTTTTAATAGTTTTAATCAAGTGCGAACATGTCTGGCACGGTAGTCGTTTTAACACCAAATGGACGAAGGCAAACGGTGAAAGTGACACCAAATACAACACTATTACAAGTAAGTTAAAATCATCAATTATTGGTATTATTTCCACCAATGATCCACCGATTTCCACAGACATACTTATATGCGTTAATAACTATACCAAGTTGTTTGTTAAATGATGTACTAATCAGAAGCTCTTTGCGTATATTCAGATTTTGGAGGAAGCATGTCAAAAGCAGGGATTTCAAGCAGAACTCTACAATCTCAAGCATCATCGCAAAATTTTAGATATCTCTCTCACTGTAAGATTTGCTGGGCTGCCCAACAATTGCTTGCTGGAACTCATCGAAGCAGAGGTAGCCAGGACGGAGCAAGCAGTCACGGTTGGCGTGCAAACGGAGGATGGCAAACGCGTGATGAACGACTTCAGTCCAACTGTGACAGTGGAAGAAGTTTTAAGAAGACTGTGTCCTCATGAAATCAAAGAAAATACTGTCGTCATCTACATGAGGAATGAACTCTACGGCGAAGCACTGAGGACGACAACGCTAAAAGTTCTAGGTATCACGTCCGGTCGCGCAATGCTGCGCTTAATGCACAGGTTAGTTGGAGTAGTGTAAAAGCTAGGTTACATTTTATGATGATGGAACAATTGAAGGAATCCCGAAGACTTAAAAGTCCAGGCGAACGTCTCAGCGCCATTGCCATCAAAGCCGGTCGAGGAAAAACCATACAAACGGCAGTATCAGCCGGTTGTTCATGATACACCCCCACCACTGCCTACACCACCGCCAACTGAGCATCAAAATCTCAGCCACAATGAAACACGCACGCAATCGAGCGGCCACAGTACTAATTATGATACTGGTAGTTCCGCAGACAGCAGCGAAGATTTGAGGAGGAAGCAGCCGCAAAAGAGCATGCGGGGTGATAATTTGTTTGATAAGCTACGTCAGGAAAAGCGTAAACAGACCGACGGGCAGAAGATCAAGAGTCAACCTCGGAATCAATCGCCAGAGAAGCAAGAGCAGCAAGAGCACAACTTTTCGAAAGATGACTTTGCATTTGTAAGATCACTACACTCAAGTTTCTGTGTCACAGCAATTCTTTTGATGATGTTTGTTCGATTTAGTTGGGAGCGCGTAACGCGATGCTCTTCTCCTTCGAGACCGCACAAGCTGTGAGCTGTGATGATCTGCCCGACGATTTTTTCGAGTTGTCCATCACCGACGTGAAGAAGCTGTTCAGGGACATCAAGAAGAGGCGCGTTGATTTGGAAGGTGGTGCGTTGATGACCAGCGCCATGCGCGATCTTGAAGCCAATAAGTATCAGCTGCGCGCGCTGAATCACTACAGGAAGGCTGTGATTCGCGTTCAATTCCCGGATCGCCTGGTGCTGCAGGGCGTGTTCAAGCCGAATGAGACCGTGCAGGATGTAGTGGACTTTGTGAAGGAGTACGTGGCCGACCAGGGGCTGTCCTTCTATCTCTGTACGTATTCATTCGTTTCAACAGTGTTTATTAAAGTTAACTTTATAGATTAGCTTTGCAATGTGACAACATGACATGAATAATGTATAGATTATTTTTGCAATAAGGAGTTAGTTTGTGTTAATATTAGTTAATATTTTATGTGTATTCGTTCACTATGTGCAGTTACAACACCGCCGAAGACGATTTTGGAGACGAAGATGAATCTCCTGGAGGCCGAATGCGTCCCTGGCGCGTTGCTTCACTTCGGCTGCGAGCAGAAACGCGACAACTACTTGCGCAGCGACATTTTGGATAAAGTAGTGTCCAATACCAGTGCTGCCACTGTAGCATCAAAAGCTAGGTTGGTTTACATTTATAGTTGACAGTTTGCGCAGTTTGCTATCAAATATTGTTCGTTGTTTGGTTCCATCACATTGATCCGATTGTGTTTGATAGAATGGAAAATGTTAGAGTGCCTCATCATGTCGATGACGACGATATCGACATAACCGATTATGTAAAGGAACAGAACGTCCCGCCTTCGCTCAGCAGCATCGAGACCATGGACTATGAACCGAGACAAGTCTCGCAACCGACGGAGAAACTCCCCAAGTGGTTTAAGCCATCAAAATGAGCCGAAGACTGCCAGCCTTTGAAAGGTAAAATTATTTAATACTATGTTGTGTAATAAAAAATATAAACTTAAATTTCTTAAAGTGTTTCGCTTAAATTAATGGAAAGGCAGCAAATTTTTTTTAAGAGCCAACTGTCTTCATAAATATTGGGTGTTTCAATTGGCAATGCTGATTGGTATAAATTGTTTTGCGAAAAATGAAGATATGGCTCTATGATATCACTTAAAAAGTTAAAACTTTTTCGAAAAAAAAATTAAAGCGCGTATTATAAATTCAGTCTGAATCGATGTCCTTCTCCAAGTGGAATCCCATAGGTCCCAACATCGTGCTCGAAGGACCCGCCTCTCCTAGCTGCGACTTATAAGACTCCAGAATATTTTTCAACGCGTTCATATCAATATCGATCGGCTTGAAACTTTCGATATCGTCGAAGTTGTCTTTTTCATCCCTACCCTTTCCTTCCTCTGACGCAGTGACGAAACTCTCCCCGATCGTAGTTTTAGCCAACTCCGCATCCATCTGATCCATATATTCCTTCATTTTGGTCTTCAACTCGCCGTATTCCAAGGGCACGTCCCTGTCATCCTCATGGGCGTAATCATCCATGTCCGAGTCCGATTCTAAATCCCACGAGTCATCCTCAGGTATGACAAAGTTGAGAATATTCTGCACCGCACAGGAAAAGGAGTTCGCATCAAAGTTGATGTTTTCTCCGTTTTTCGGTGCTTTGTGATTTGAGTTCGGTTTTCTCAAGGTCGGAGTCATCTCCGTGGTGGTGAGATCAGCGTCTGGGAACTCGGCCCCATCAGTCGTGGAAATGTGCTCGAGGAAGTTCGTAATCTTCTTGGAGAAGTTCCCCGCGTCGCTTTTATTCAACGCCATGGAGTTCTTACTCCCGTAACGCTCCTGCAGCATTTGATCGAGATCCTCTGCGGAAACATTCAGCCACTCATCACTATCGTCTTCCGGAAGGCTTCCCTCATTGCGGACAACTTCCTCTTTGTCCAAATTTCGCGATAACTGTACGATTTCCTGCCCGATGATGGGCGCTGATTGCATCGAGTCGCGATTCTCTCTGTAGAACTCCCTTGCCTTGCAGAGCAGATTCTCGTACTCGTTCGAATGCTCGAGGAGGTCGTGAAAATATCCCTTTGCTTTTAAACTGTTGAGATAGCCATGCCACGCTTTGTCACCGTCGATATCCGCGGTTGACTTCGCTTGCGATGCGAGAATCTCAAAACCACAGGCGATTTTCACGCCCAGCAGCGCTGCTTTGTATTTATCACTGGATGCGGGCGGCAGCTCCCATCCGATATTCTTCTCCGGCATGTACTTCGAGTGCGTGATCATGGCGTAGAGGAATTTCGTAAAGGTGACGCTACAGTAGACGCGATTCTCTGGTGGGAAGTATTTCATGGCTCGGCAGGCACGCAAATCGATCGAATCGCGATTGCAAAATGCAAGAACAGCGGGCGCAATAAGATTAGGCTTGTGCGCTAAAATCGCTGCAATCGCAACAGGAAGATATGCCTTGGTTCGGTGCAGATTCTCTTTGATGCGGGTCGGATAGTCTTTTATTTTCTTGTTGATAGCTTGTTGCATATCGTGCGATGCGATTGTCAAGCTGGGATTTCGCCGAACTTCAGAAATAGCTTCAGAAACTTTTAGTGTGTCCTCAGTTGCATTTGTAGCATTTTGAAGTGGAGCCACCAAGTGAACTTTTCCACCAGAAATATAAACCTAAAAGAAAATAAGAGGTTCCTAATGTGTGAATTTTGGGTATGGTACTGTATTTCTTACCCGCTGAGAACATGTTTCAGGCTTTGCCCAAGGGGGCAGAAAATCAGCAGCCTCAATAAGCAAAAACTCATTGTCGCTGTCCACCACTCTCACAACCAGACCTTTGATCTCCTTTGTGAGTTGTGTGAGAAGATACACAATAAACCATTCATCTTCAATGTTGTCACCAAAATGTGTAACTCCATATAAATGAGCAGGAAGGTCTTCTACAGTAACCATCAACAGAATTAACAAATGAAACTCAATTCAATTGAATCAACATGGAATATGCATACCTCTATCTTCTTCATTGCACAAATAATTTGATATGCAAGTCCTTGCAGTCAGCTTAAATTCATCCCTATGCCAAATATAGTCCTTTGTGTACTTCTTTGCAATTAGGTTGACCTCCCTGAGGACACTGTTAATCATCAACTCCTCTTCTTTGTTATCCAAAGTTTTAGCCTCTGGGAAAAGGAAATATTCGACGAAATCTTGTTCGCGGACGAATTCCAGGATATTCTTCTTAGTAGACATCTTTTAATAGCACTTTTTAATAAATTAATAGCACTTTTTATGTCGTGTGCGATTAACAGACGCGGTTTAAAACAACGGTTTAAAACTCGGTAGCGCCGAGATAAGTAACCGGTCGCGACGCGACTGGACGTCTGGACGTGACTAACAAGTTTAATGATTGATGAATCAATTTATTGTACACTTCAAATGAATGCAGCGTTTTTTAACGAATCAAAACGCCTTCGCCTTTACTTCTTGCAACATGACCTCTAGCTATCCTAACCCCAACCTAATAATTATTTTATGGTGAGTTCAGACAAAAGAGCTATGAAATAATTTAGAACTTTAGACAAGATTTAAAATTATAAAATAGTTATTTATGAAATTACTGTGTAAAGTTTGATTTTAAGATGCGAGGTAGAGTATTTCGCAACGAACGTAGTGAGTTGCGAAAATGTTCGGCCGAGCCTGAACCCGCAATTATTTATTTGCGAGATTTGTATTATCCTGTATATTTTCGAACAAGCGCTGTCATTGTCATTTCGCTGTCAGTCGACACACGTGTGTTTTCATATTCAATTTTCTACCCAAGTTTATGCACGATTTTTCGGCAAATTTACAACTGTATATACTCAAGGACGCATCTTTATGTGGTGTGATTGTTTCTGCGCTGGGCTAATGGTGAGTTTTCATCCTGTTACCTGTTCCTCTGCCGCAATCGCTCGTCGTTTGTTTTGTTTGATAACCCCCTAACACGCGCAGCGACATACGCTTTGAACGTGCACTCGCTAAAAATTGCGACGATGTGAATTTCGCAACAACACCCCCCGGAACATAAAACATTTGCTCATTTCGTCCTCTCGGGGAATCCAAATTACGTGCGCGTGTGATTTATATTGCGAATACCCATGTCGACTGTTGCCTGTTGCAGGTCATACTGGTCAATTGATGTCCACAAGTGACACAGCTACACACTCCAAACATCCCTTGCTATGCAATCGCTCTCCGACAAACGCCAGGCCCGACTGCAGCGCAAGAAGCAGAAGATCGCTGCACTCGTCACGCTGACGCAATTGAACGACATGGACAAGAAGGCCGCCGTCTTAAACGCCGAGAAGAACAACAATACTGATGACAAAATTATCAATGATGATGATGCGGAGCCGAGTCCAAAACGGCTTTGCGTCGACGCTAAAAGCAACACCACCGATGTACCGGTACACTTGGAGAAGCCTGCTTTTGATCTGTCTTTGAAGCAGAAAATGACTGATGAGGAGTTCAAGGAATTCAAAAAGCTGCTCAACGAGCGTCGAAAATTCTTTGGCGCTCTTCCCAAGTTTCGCCTGCGAGAACACGGGGAAATCGCTTCGTTGGGCGTAGATATTGACTCGAGATTGCCCATTTTCTTGACTGACATACAGCATCTTATTATGTACTCACAACTGGGGCCCTTCTCCAGTTACAGTCCATCAAGATGGTGTTGTCTGGAAAAGTTCAGCAAAATACGACACACGAACGTCTTCATCATCGAGAATCTTTCCTTATACAACTATGAGGCACATGAGTCCAAGTTCAAATTTCTTTCTGGGAACTTTCAGGACAAGGTGGAAATCCTGGCACCGAAGCTCTACAGCGGCGACAGTGTGCAAGAGCTTGCCACCGTTTCACTTACCACAACTCAGCTCAGGAAGTACATTTCAGCTCATGGCAACATGAACTCAGCGGCGGAGAAGTGTCCGGAAGTCTTTAACTTTATGAAGAAGATTTTCCCAGTGCAAGAAACTCAAGGCACCAAAGGGGACGGGGTAAAGAAGAAAAACAGCAAGGACAAATTTCCACGAACGGACATTCTTCTCTCCGGCTGGCAGATGGTGGAGGAGAACTTCCCGCTGCCGATCAAAGGCCTCTGGGAGCGTAAATACAAAGGCTATGTCCTCACGAAGGAGACCTACGAAGAGGTCACACCGTGTAGTCCAATGTTCGGCTTGGATTGCGAGATGTGCAAGACGACCACCGATGACCTGGAGCTGACGCGCGTGTCTATCGTCAACGAGTCCTACGTGACGATCTATGACGAGCTGGTGAAGCCGCACAATGCCATCACCGATTACCTCACACGCTTCTCCGGCATCACGCCAGCGATGATGAAGCCAGTGACGAAGCGCCTCGAAGACGTCCAGCTGGACATCAGACAGCTCCTCCCCGCCGATGCCATCATCGTGGGGCAGTCGGTGAACAACGACTTTCACGCGTTGAAGATGATGCATCCATATGTAATCGACACGAGCATCATATTCAACATCACCGGCCATCGCAATCGCAAGACCAAGCTGAAGACTTTGTCGATGGAGTTCCTCTCGGAGCGCATTCAGGAGGGCAGCGGGGGGCATTGCCCCACCGAGGATAGTATGGCGTCGCTCAAGCTGGCGAAGCTCAAGCTCACCAAGGACATCTACTTCGGCGATGCGGTGATGTCCAACATTCAATCGCAGATTCGCCAACCGTCGGAGCTGGGCAGCGTGAACTACGCGACGAGCATGCTGAAGCAGGTGACGAAGAAGGAGAAGAGGGCATTTATCGTCGCCACCGAGGAGCTGGCGCTGAAGTACTGCTATTTTACGGACAAGAAGGACTCGCCGATCGAAAACAAGCGCATGGTGGTGAAGGTGGGCACATCTAACGAGGACGTCGTGGAGAAGCTAATCAACAAAACGGCGAGCGACTTGCTCATCGGGCATGTGAAGATGACTGACGCAGCGGCGAATCATCAAACAAATGGGACGAATGATAACGATGGGGACATGGAGGCGGGTGCCGCCACGGCGGGCATGGTGGACGAGTGGGTGAGCCGGTTATGGGCGAGCACGGAGACGCCAGCGCTGAACATTGTCGTGTTTGCCGGCGGGCGAGATGCCGGCAATGGCGTCTGTTTCATCAACATGAAGACGTAGTTAGTAATTATTAAGATTTTTTCAAGTTTCTTGAATTCATATTAAATACCATGCACTGCGTGTATGGTAATGCAAGTGATAATTTTATTTTGTCGGAGATCTACTCGGAGGTGCAGAGGAAAACTCTTAAGAGTCTTTCGATGAGACGAGTCACTCATATTACCTCATATTACCCAGGTAGAACAAAAAAAAGGTTAAAAAAAAGATTATATAGGTTGGGTTTCATATTGAGGGTGTCTTTTATATGGGTTTAATTTAATATTATAGGACCTCAATTTGTTTTAAATAGGGTATTTGCGACTAGTTTCGCCACTTGCGAGCGGCTTCATCAGGCAATCTAAAAACATATTTGTGCATAAGTTGTACATCTAGCACTGCCATAGGGGGAATGATTAAACGGCACTTCGAGTCGACTCTGCGTGTGAATGCACGCTTCAGACCTTCAGATTCGGACGATCAAATCAACCAAATGTGACCGTGTGTACTGTCTATAAGCGAGTTAGACGTTGTGTGAGTTAGACGCAGAGGCAGAATGTATATCATATCTCACATCCCTGTTCATAACCTACCAAATTTTGCATCACACCACATCACTGTGCAGGCTAAATAAATACAGTTCATTCACAAAAATAAATTGTAGCGCGTAATAAGATGTTTAGAATATCCTAAATACGTTCTGCAAATGATATGTAGAAGCGTTGTAGAAGTCAAACGGCCATAGTCACAGGAAAATGGCTCTCAATGGTTTACTAGGATCACTGATCCGCTGCAACATTGGCAATGCAATATTATTTCAGCGTTGGTCTAGTCATAGGTAAATTTTCCTTTAAAAAGTTGTTTAAGCCTAGTTATTGCACACATTGGGTGTTCCAGCTTGAGGGCTGCATATTATTCCACCAAAAATGAGGAGAAGAAAACGCAGATCACAAACTACATGTTGCAAAGATACTCCAACTACATTCAAAACTTTGAATCTCTGCTGGTAAAAAGATTCCCAAAGGCCATGACTGTATACAGGGGCTTCATGGATGGTGTGTCATTATTCATTCAGGATATGAAGCACTTCATGAAGATCCTGCCCAAGCTAAATGCACCTGGCAAGAGCTTGCACACATTCAGCAGACATGATCTGGAAATCTATGAGAAAGTGCCCAGGGAGATGGTGAAGCTTGCCCCAGTGCTGGTTGGCTCTGCCTTGCCTTTTGGCTACATGATCCTGATGCCATTGGCTTACCTTTTTCCAAAGCAAATGATGACTGAACACTTTTGGACTAAGCCACAGCGCAAGCAGTTTGGAGATGAGAAAATGATCATTAGACTCAGGCACAGCTTGGCACTGGTGAAGCTGATGACAGCACAGAATGTCTGCTTGCAAAGCCAGATTATGGATGAGCAGCTGTGGCTGCTGGTGCAGGCTGAGATGCGCACCAAGCAGCTCATCCAGCCACATAAGTACATTGGTTGCATAGATTTGTTCAAGGGGATTCCGTTTCATTTGGACAAGATTTCCCGGCTGCATTTAGTAAGTGCAGATAATTGGGTATAAATCTGCCATGATATACAGGGTTTGTTTTGTTTCATAGCTGCACTTGGCAAAGCTGCATAATGTGAATACGATTTGGCGCACGAAAAAGAAGCTGAAACACAAGGCTAGGTTGATTATCGCGATGGACCGTGCCATTATCAAGGAGGGAGGCATTAAGAACCTGACCGTGGAACAAATGCGTTATGTTTGTCGCTTAAGAGGTAACCCAGTAAACACATATAGATGGTATATACCAGACATATACCATCTAGATTACATGGAGATATAACCATATTATGTAACGGATATATCGCCGCGCTCTTAAATGTCAACATATCAGGTATATGCTCAAAAATATATAACTGGTACATAAAAATGTGCTTATATCATGTACATAACCAAAGTTACATATATGTTATATACCCACTATCTTTTTGAATTGTTTTATGAGAACTAATAAACATTTCAATTAATACTTTGTTGTAGATGTTATTCATTTAATTTGCAAGTTAGATTTGGTGCCGAGGTTGTCGTCCTTAGATAATTTTAATATGTTACTTCTCCGAAATGTTGCTTAAGTATAAATGACG
>JARJDQ010004480.1:0-12862 GCA_030264215.1 Geostiba sp. GC000077 | reverse complement strand
CCACAATTGAATTCAACACATACGCTTTGGGTATTTTTTTCCGGACGCTCTAGGTCTTCATACACCAGAGAAAAATGCCTGGTACGGGTGGTCTTGTCCACCCAGTATATTTAAAGCATAAATCAATAATGAATCTGCTACATCCGCATGAAACTGATTAGGCAACTTCATATGCAAGTCGAGAGGGGAAATGTAAACAAGAGCCCAATGTTGATGTTGGGTAAACGCTCGCGAGCTCGATGCTGTGTTCATCCTTCTATGGTCTATGGGTTGATGTGGTATGTGGTGTAAATTCAGTTGCCAGTTATTTGAAAATAAAAAACTTAATTTACACTTTGTAAACCTTAACTTTTATAATCTATTTATAAGTGTTGTTAAAAGAGATATTCCAGAAATGTAATAATCAGGCAGCTGATTGTCATCGCAACCATTCAAGTTCGTTAATGCAGTAATGCAGTATTGCATTAACTGCGCAGACGCGCAGCATTGTTTTTGCTATGCATAACAAAAACAATTGCCTGCACTTTCTCGATTACACTCGAAATCCGAACTATTTGGTCGGCGCATGCGCCGAGCGTATTGCACTAATAACACGCGATAGATAGATGTTGGCGCATGGTCTCTTTCATATCGCTCCATATAGGAGTTATAGTTATTTTCGTACGTAGCAGCCCTACGTAACGCGGTGATTTCGAGGCGCAAGCCGAGTTTACGTGCCCGACCGCAGGGATCGGTACAAGTGGTAACACGGCATAATGCTTCAATTGAAAAAAGTGATGAAACTTACTTGCAGGAGTTCCCGAATGTCCTCTTCCGTTAAAGGCGATGCATTTGAAAAGCTGCTACCGGTAGACTGCAGACCTTGTAAGCCATAGCGCCTTCGACCATGAGCAGACCACTAGAAAATGCATTCAAATAACCCCACATAAACACAGTTTGCAATAATATTTTTTAAGTTCCTACCTTCCGAAATGTAGATTGCAATCAATATTCGTTGAAGAACTGCATTCATTGACACTTTCGCAAATTATCACAATTCACAATCAATGACCATCCGACCACGACCCTAACCTCAACTAGCTGTGACGACACTTTAGATCGATGTATTCATCCATTTGAATTGTTAGATCAATAGAATATATTAATTGACAATAATACAATATGATTCATTAGGATTATGTTACATAAAATGGTTTATTGCTGAATGCAACGTAATTAAAACCTGTTAGCTCTTAGTTGGCTCGCGTTTTGTAGGCTAGGGCGGCTAAGGAAACAAACAGCAAGCGTTTACACACGATTATTCACGATTGGCAAGGTGCAAATTCGAAAACGGACCAATGACGAGTCGTCGACACGATTGCTAGGTGCAAAAGCGCGGGTCTCTACCGCCGATTTTCCGTCGAATATTGTCAAAAGATTGAATAATTTGCCAAATCTTTATGGATTATTAGGAAATTGCGTTCATTTTCTGAAAGGTAAATACTTGGAAATTTGGTAGTTTGGTACCAAACCAAAATATTGCATCAATAAAGCAGCACGTGTTTAGTTCGCTATCGTTATCACCTTATCACATTGGAGCTCTGATTAAACATTTACAATTCACGCAAAAGTCACACTGCTGATAGTGGATGATAGCAAATATGCGTTTTATGTACACATTTACAAAATAACAATGCCATAACTTTTCATCTCATAAAGTCAACAGCGAATTCAGTTTTTCAAGATTACTGATGTAGTAATCAGGTTTAAAGTCGTCATTGCAGTTTTCTAAATCCTCAATCTTCGTAATTCCCGACAGCACTAAAAGCTGTTTGAATCCCAATTGTTTTGCAAAGCCTATGTCTTGTTCCAAACTAAACAAATTTAAGATTCAATGCAATTATAAGATTTATGTCAATAATAATTTAATAATAATTTCAATTACCTGTCACCAATAAATAGTGTACGAGATGGATCGCATTTCAACGTTTCAATTAAGTATTTCCCAAAGTTCTTGGACGGTTTACCAAAGACCAATGGCACACGCCCAGTTTCTTCAACAAGAATATTTTGAAACGCTTTCGGTCCCAGTACATATTTCTCATGTCCAATAGGAAGGAGCGCATCTGTTGAACCGAATAAAAGCAGTATATCCGGGTCCGTATTTAGGTAATCGATAGCTTTCGTAATACAACCGGCTGTGGTATTTAAACAAATGTCAACGACAATTGCTTTAATCTCTGGATCTGTGCTAAGTATATATTTTTGTGCTTCAGTAACAGGTATGGTTCTAGGCTGAAATTCAAACATCATGATATTAATATTTCATAAAATAGATATTTATTGTTTTACGTATTCAGACTCTGCTAGCGTGAATCCTTTTTCTTTTAATTCCGCCATCATCGGTTCAAATCCCATGAGCCAAATTTTACCAGAAAATTGGACATGTTTCAAGTAGTTTGTAATTGCACACGTAGGTGTGATGAAATCATCAGACTCAAACTGCAAGCATTGTTTCTGAAATGTGGCGGCTAGCCTTCGTCGCCCGAATGCCGAATTGTTCGTAACCACTTTAAAACTTTTGCCAGACGCACGCAACTTGTTGACGCACTCGGCGACACCTGGCAAAAGGGCCCCAAACACACTGAGCACACCATCGTTATCACTCAATATGTGATCTACAGAGTCAAATAGGTTGCGCAACTGATTTGCGGATAACGAATTCAAATTCACTGCCGCCATGTTATGTGAATGAATATCTATTTATAGATTACAACAGCAGGCCAGCAAGCAGCAACGCACTGTGACAACGTGCTCTGCGTACTGGAAGTGATTTCCTGCTAACGAGTCAACTTATACACTGTGGCTTGATAACGCAAATGCTGTTTGCTTTACGTTTACACAATGCCTAGCAATGTGATGGCTACAGGCTGCTGCATAACTGCCCGTGAACGAGAACGAAAACTAAATCTTATCTCGTTCTCGTTCACGGGCCAAATACATATAAATGAAAGTGGCCGGTTGTTAATCGTCTTATAGTAAAATTTATTACAATTAAACGTTTATACCACTAGCACTCACACCTCACACACACACCCAAATATGTAAAAAATTCTATACAACTCAGCATCTTAAATACAACAACAACAATGCAATTCGGTAATGCTTAGTTTAGAGATGGATTACTGATGAGCAGTGAGGGTGAAATGATAAACATAGGTCACATTAAACTAGATAACTAGATGAATTGGAGAAACGATGCGCCACTGCTTTTTAAATCAAGTATTTTTTATTAATTCCTTAATCAATAATTCTATCTCGTGTACGGCGAGTAAGTATGGTATTAACATAGGTATTAAATTACTTGTTAAAGTCGCAGAGGTAAAACAATATACCACGATGTTGAAAATTCATATGTAAATCGATTGAAAATAGATACCCCGCCAATTTACAATAAAATGTCTTGAGATGGATGTAAACGATACAAATACAAAAGGCCTGTAGTGAATTGTTCATTTTGAAAACGCAAACATTTCTTCAAAATATACAAGAGCAAAGATCTTCCGGTTTAATGCGAAATCCTTATTATATATTGTTATAAGACATGATTTGATCATCATTGACTATCTGACAGCACGGCGACGTTTCCGATCCTTGATGCTTGTGATTGCTCTCCAACGTTTGGTCCGATGCTCGGAAATCTGAACAGTGTGAAAAGAGTTTATTGCATTTCGTTTTGAATTCGTTCATTTTCACTTCGCATTCGCCGAAATCGCCTCGTTTCAATGCCCTTAGCACATTTATACAATTCTGCAACAATAAAAGCCAAACATTGATTAGTGTTGTGTAAGGGTTTTCAATATACACACAGTTTTGTGGTAAACTTACTTCAATATTTACATCCTTAAATTTATTGTCAAGACTACAAATCAGATTGAGGGCAGTATTCTGATTTTCTGGATCCAAAAAGTATAACATTTTGGCTCCCTCCAATACGGCCTGTAATGAATTCGAGTTCTTATCAATGAACTCCTTGTTTAGCTGATTCGCCTCCTTCGCGCTGAAGAGCGTCTCGGTCTGACGCTGGAGCACCTCGGCAATCGCAGGATCCAGTTCCACTTTGTTTTGATTCATAAAGTGGCAAAATCGTACAAAACAACTGTGCAATTTTGCGTTGTTCGGTTCCAATTTATGAGCGCGTTTGATGGATTGCAGCATTAGCAGGACTTTTTCTAGAAATAACAATAAATAATGTAATATTAAACATGATTTCAATTCATATCAAATGTGAGTAATCATACTTTTTCGATAGTACACTTCGAACGCCATCAGATGAGTTTCGATGTTACTCCCAGCCAAAGATTGCAACGGCTGCAAGAACTTGATCGCCTGCTCCAACGGATCATCGGCTCTGGCGAGTTTATCAGGAATTAATTCATCAAGCTGTGGAGCGTCCGCTTCCACGTCGCCCTGCTGGCGTGATTTATGATGCTGGTCCTTCTTCACTTGCGCCTGCGCCGCCTGTGCGCTCTCCTGCTCGGCCTTCTTGCGCGCCTTGCGCTGCTTGTTGCGCAGTTTCTTCAATTCCGATGGCGCCAGGTTATCTATAAACAAGAAGCCATTTTAGTAAAAGTGCACAAAGTGTAGCGATGTGGAGCAAAGCGGCCGCGCCCAGACCGGTCGCTGGTCATGCATTGCAAATAGCTAAATGTACCGAGCCTCCAACATATATTCATAAATGCACAGACATTTTATGTTTGTTACAAAAGCTAAGTCATACATTTGCAATAGAAATGTTTAAAAAAAAGTACACAATATTGGCCATCGATTTGTTGTTAAATATTTAAATATTAATTCATTAGGAATGTTTGCGGAATACCGGAATACACATTACATGACACTCATTGAAATCGGTTGTGCTCTGTTAATAAAACTTAAAAACCCATATTTTATGTTCAGACATTTTAATTGCACCAAGTGAAAGTACCTAGAGTCCAGAGTGATTGTAATCAGACATAACTGACATAAGGGCAGATTATAAGTTGATTGGATAATGCTGACAATTACTAAGTCTTAGTGCTCTTAGAAAGTTAATCTCCTAGTTTATCACAGTTTCGTATTGACCGTTGCCGCATGCCACATTGTGTGCAGGGCTTTAATATTAATTTTTTGTCGCGGCGGGCTTTTTGCACTTTTGAAAGCCCTAGGGTCAGCATTGGCCGCTGTGTACGCTCGGTGTTTACGAATGTTGTGTAACCTTCAGATTATTCAGTTAGAAGTTGACAAAATAACGAGAAATTGTGAAGTGAATTGTGATTGAAGTTAATAAAAGCTGGACAAAAAACATTAATACTTCATTTACCGCTCTAGGTGCTCAATATACTATTACAATCAAGCATCGACAGGAGAGTAAAATCTAAAATTACATTGAACATTCCTTTCCAATTTAAGCATTAAACTTCTATTATTTGGCTTACAATTACAAGAGAATGTGCACAGTGCACAGTGCACAAAGGCTTGTAACAAAACTTGCATCGACTGTAGACACATTAAATATTTTAAGCGTAAATATTTTTAAAAAATGCCCAATACATAGAAAAAACATTGCGAAGTTTAGTCTTGAGAATAAAGAATGAAATGCAATTTAGATAGAGCGGCAAATTACTAGACATAAAAAAATAATCAAAGCCCCAAGATATGGATCTCTAGTCCACGCTCTCGACAGGCATGTGCTCAAACGCATGCAATAGGCCAAACTTTAGGTCGAGACAATTTATACAAATGTGTTGTCTGCTGCGGGGGGTCGCATAATTCATATGATTATTGGCCAATTCACCGAGGGGCATATTTCAATCGTTTTGTCGATGCCAAAAAGCACGTAGACAAATTGTTTCCAGTTTCCACAAATGTATCTCGATCGCAATATGCCCACTGCCCACTTGTGCAACAATCGATTATAATTAGAAAATTCAAACGATACATAGTACTATATCTAAAACTTGTTGGAAATTGCACTTTTTTTTTGTTTGCGGTGAACTGGAGCAAACGCCGCGATTTTGTTATTGCCTCGTATACATGTTATTACAATGCGCTGTTGCCTGACATTCGCGCACGTACTTGCACGCCACAGAAATGCCAATTTATAAGTTGGGCTGGCAAATCGATAAGAAGGAGATTTAGCGTAGATCGTATATATTTGAAAAGCGATAGTTTATAAATTTCCTTTGTGGCGCGCGCGCTTTTTCACTTTTGGATCGATACGTAGCCGATTTTAATCGGCAATAATAATAATATTATTACGCAACTGACTGCAAGCTGTGCTCTGACCCGGGCGACAATAATTTCCACCATGCGCTCAAATACAGCGATTTCCTTTTCATAAACGACGACACTAACAATAATAATACTGATACTCTGATACATATTTCGATTGAATATGTTACGTCTACCTGCTTTATATTATTGTCCCATTCAACATTCGCTCGGCCACGAGCACAATGGATATTGGTGATTGTTGTTTATACGTTTATAGTTTAACAGCAATATTTATGTTCTAGATGTTACACATAAAAATCACGTTGATAGAGACACCAAGCACGCTTCAACGCATTTCGTAACTAAATATTCAAAAAGTTAACAAAACACAAAAATTCATGAAGCAACTATTGCTTAATGCACATTCCTTGTGATGGAGACGTATTTATTGTTATCGTAAAAGATACAGTGTTTTTCATTTATCCTCGAACATAACAGGCCTATGATTCCTAGTAAATGTAAGAAGTCCGAAAGAGAACGCGTGTGCACGTACGCAGAGCAGAATAAGTAAAATAAAAAAAAACAGATTCGGTGATTGCTCCCAAACCACTTGGGCGATTTGAATTATCTCTACGGATTCTTGTTGCTAAAAATAATCCGCCTCGTTAAGTGTTTTACGCGGCCGCCAGAGGGCGCTGTTCACCCTTGCCAGTTTATTCCCGTTTTCTCCATAACGATGTTCCCGAGGGAAACGCAAATGTTGGCAAAACCCGTCAATGGTAGAGGATACTTTCTCTACCATTGTCAAAAATTTCAACCCTAAAATTTCGCGTTTCCGTACACTGGGCGAAAAAGTAAAGTTTATAATGTTGTAAAATGGGAAATATTGGAAACGCGAAAAGCTATAGGATTGAAAATGTCCATAATGATAGATCATACTTTTTGACGAGTTTTGCCATCATCTGCATTTCCCTGGGTAACATCGTTACCTGGCGGCCGCGAAATCACCGAATCTGTCATTTGAGTTTTCCTTTTTTTGCTCCGCGTACGTGTTCGTGGATAAATGAAAAGCACTGTATGTCAAATGCAAATTCTCCAAAACAATTTAAAATAATTTCTCTTCTCGTTGACATCCATCTAGGGTGACAGCGATATAATAAATTCAAATAAATTGTTCTCTACATAACAATTATTTCGTTTGAAGCACATTTAACGAAAGAGCACCGCACGCCATCATTCAATTCTAATTTTTAATTAGTTAAATTTACTCGCCATTGTTTATCTCTCGAGATGTTCCGCTGGCGCTCAAATTAGTCATGCATTCATTTAGCATTCATCGTCGAAGTCGATAGTCGTAATTTACAGCCAACAGGTTGACGCGTGCGAGCTGTACGCTTTGCCTCGCATATCGCGGAAAAGAAATCCACACCAAAGAGGCTTGGGTGTTGTTGGTACAGTCTACAGTCCGCACGTGAGCGCCAACCCGCCAACAAATGCGATGAAGCAATAGCAAAAACAGCGAAAGTCGCCTACTACCTAAACCAACTGCTGCTATATTGCCTAGACTAGATCCGAGGTAGAGCTAGAGCATTTTCAATCGCTCGATTCTACTTGTCCTGCCCTGGCCCCAGGCAGACACATTCGCTTGTAGTATACAGTATACTACATACACTCGTTATAACTATATGCGGTTGAAATGCTCCAATTTTAATAACCCGCGCTGAGCACGAGGCATTCAACGATTCGACACTATCCAAATCTAAACGCGGTAGAGGTAGAGACATAGAGCAAATTAATCGATAAAAATGAGTCCGAAAACTGGTTACATTGCGTAACATTACTGTTAGTGTTAGACTGTTAGCCTTTGCATATTATGTGCGTTTAACTGCATTACACCATAAATTAAATAATTACCAACGGAATTAAAGCATACCGAAAGAGAAACAGATACAGATACAGCAATCAATTAGTGGTGACCCAGCCCACGGATGTGGGATGTAAGTAATGTCTTTATTTAAAATTTAAAATATGTGAGTTTTGGCAAACATGCGGAAATTTAGTGCTAAAGGTACAACGACCTTGAAATAAATCAATTGAATTAAAGCATATTTGCATGTTTTGTTGTTTCGGCAAAGCATTTTAAATGTGCAAACATCGTCCACCATCCACTGTCCAAGATAAGGTCAGAATTCAGAATAGAAGAATATTGAATAATGCAATGCATCCAATGCTCCAATAATCACCTACATACGACCGATACGACCGACGAACAATTGCATTACATTTGCGGAAATATTCATAATTAATGCAGTTACGCATTAAGTAACACTTGTGAGTTACGCGAGGTGCGCGCGCACTGCGCGAAGTAATAACCGTAATAATGATCGCATGAAAATTAACTAATGAAAATATCTGGCAATGATGGAATTTGTTCCTTATACAACAACAAACAGCGTAACGCTAACGCTAATGCAAAATGTAGAACATTTGTAGTCATTTTAGCGTGACTTTGGCGGTTGTTGTATACAGTATACATATTGTACGTTTGTTCAATTCATACTTGGAATCAATTAACAACTCAACTCGGCTGGTTATTAATTATTGTGTGTTGCTGTGTTGCCGAAACATGATGGAACTATGAACGCAACGTGTTGCAAACACACCAAAAAGTACAAATGTACAGACAGATGTAACCTCAAGATTAATTTGCATTTCGTTGCATTCAACACCGGCAATGACATGATGAGATGATGATGATGTTCGCATGTCATGGTTAAATTATTTAAAATTTCGTCGACTTTTATACACGTTGAAATTGTAGACAAGGAATTGTCAAATTAGAAAGAAAACAAGGGAGACTTAGTCTTTTCTTTATGCATTCACATTCTTAAATTTCCTTTCACTCTCTAGGCAATCGAGGCACTTTAATGCTTGGTGCTTGCATGTTAATGAAATGCCATGTGTGTCGGACTGACACATTTGCACTGCCCATGTAGTACACTCCACTCCAATGCAATAAAATAATAATATTTGTAGCGAATTGAATTAGTGTCAATAGGTTCGCAATGTGCGCATTTATTAGGTTCACTAAACCTATTTCTTGTGAATAATGCGAATAATCATAAATGTGTGAATTCATCCTTTGTTCACATTCTTCAAATACAACTGATTTTTTTAATTTTTACAATTCTTAGTTTTGCTCTGATCCAGATCAATTTGCACTGAGTTCTACTGCCAGATATTACACATTACAAGTGAATGAGTTGAGTTGAGTGACTGTCCAAGTATTTGGATAAGTACCAATTTGAAACTATTTATTTTAGGAGTGGCACGTGCATAAACTGTGATGTTATGTTATAGATATAGCAATCGGTTCGCTTGATCAGTCGAGACCGACGCCACTATCCATTCCAAAATCTACCATTCTACCAAGTAAGTAAGTAAGAAGTGTACAATTTAGAGGATAATCGAAAGCAATTGCAGAAAGAAAGAAACACGCACAAAACAGAATAATAATGATTTAACGTCCAACGATAAGTAAATTTAACGTCCAGATATACCTGGGCGCAGTGTTTCAACCATCATTGAAACGCTGCCGCTGGAAAGTCATCGACATGCGCATTATTGCGGAATTTCCATTTGCGGCAATGACAAGATGTGCTACACTTGCGTGCTGTGCCAAGTTCTTTACTGCTTCCTGTCTTGTCGTGTTGCCGTCTTGTCTACGCGCATTGCCTTAATTGAAATGATTTCTACGGAGGATCAGCCTGCTTTAACCTAAAGTGCGTCAAGTCGTCAAGCGAAATAGTGCGCTGACTACGCAGAAGAATCGGATAGATTTCTAAGCTGTAAGAACGGAACTGCTGCGAATAAACAAGAAAGTAAAACGCAAGCGCAATGAAAACATTATTGTTCCAAGATGATAGTAATAGCCACACCACACAACTAGCACACAATAGAACTGGGATGAAAATATTTGCCAGAAAATGCTAGTTATTTATGCGTCACCATTACCTCCATTACTGCATTAATTAAGACTTCTTGTAAAATTAGGCACACTTTCATCTTAGTTTCATTTCTATGAAATCTGGCCCAGCCATTGTCCTTTGTTTATTATAATTTAAACGCCACAATTTTAACCATACCAAGTCATATAAAAAAGAAACTGTACAATTTACAACAAAAGACGTATCTATGCAAAGTGAAACACAGTGAAACAAGAAACAAGAGCAAAAGTTGTAAGTTGTAAGAAAAGTCACTGCATCACTTCAATGGTCCTCAAAAGTGTGAAAGCTTGTAAACTTGCAACTTGAAAGTGAAGTAAAATAAGCAGGTGTAAATTGAATTTTGATCACCGCAGAATATTGAACGATTTGGCGCTAGGCATGAATCAACAATTTCTTTACCACACCTGTCGCACATTAAGATTTAATGTGATGTTGTGAAGACGATCAGAGGACTAAATATGAAAAGCATTGAATCCCACAAAGAAGTCAATAATGACCTAAGCATGCCGTTATCCGACTATAAATTATAAATTTCGAATCGCAGCTCAATTATGATACGACTAGATGAGTAGATTTATTATACGTTGCAAGTGTATACCATTCTGTCCGTAGTCCGTTTAGCATTAGCATCACCGCATCCTGTATAGTATAAGTATACGCATTGCAATTGCAATACAAAGTGCAGCAAAGTCCGAAGAGAAGAGAAAACCGCTCTAATTACAAACCGTCGATCCGCTTTTAATACAAGTAGGAGACAGACACACGAATACTAATCTCAGTTGCAAGTCGCAAGCAGCGACACAAAGGACACAAAACAAGTGAAAACTGACACAAACGCAATGCATCCACTTCATTTTGATTCCTCAAAGAAATGCATATACAATAAGTTTGTAGTGTGTAGGCGACAGTTCAGCGCGGGTGTATGACACTCTCACGTAGACGTATACGAGGAGTATTATAAAGTATAATTATTGTATGGGTTGATTACACCATGCTAAGCGCTTGCGCTTGTCGCAACACCGAATTTTTATATAACTGACAGTGACAGGCCTTCTCTAGAGTCCTATAGCCTATATGAAGCATAGGTTTACTCCGGATGTCGTTTTAATTGTTATATAGAATAGAGAACAGAGTAGAGCAGACAAAATTGCTGTGATTGCGGTTGACATAATGAAGATGATTTCAGATTTCAAAAATTAATCATGTTACGCCACAACGCCACAAGAGTAAGTCAAATGTTTGATTCCATGGTTCTTAATTATTCGTATAATCAGGAAAGGATTTTTTGCTCTAATAAAATAATAAATAGCAATTTATTACAAGATATTACAAGAACTGGATTAAAAGTGTGTTGTATGGTGATATCAAGCCTTGAACCTGCATTTTTTTGTTCACAAAGCACAAGCCTATAAAGTATAAACTATAAATGAAACGTTCTACACTCTATGCAGATTCAATTAAATGCCTTGAGTTATGCTGTCCAACTGAAGGAGTGCGGGACCGCGCCCACGGGACAGCGACATATACGTATATTTCAAATCTTGGTTGATTCACATTTTGCATATAGCACGATTGTCTAACTCTAACTCTAATAGACCTGAAAAGGTCACATCTCACATTGCAAGGCGTAATGAAAGACAAGACAATCGGCGAAAAAGGCAATAATCTGGTGCGGATGGCGATGGCGGTGCGTTTGAAACTTGATTGCCCCGGCAATATAACCTTGCTCGAAATTCCAGCGTTTAATATTCTTTTATTATGCGCTTTGGGCGACTCCTGGCGCAAACAATTCGCATATGCATTTCAACGGTAATGGTGCGCGACGGTAGTAGCACTTTTGTATTCTTCTATTTTGGGTTTGTAGGAATGTAGGTAGGTGCAAACCGCTCTCGTTTTCCAACACTCCAACACACAATTATAATTATTTGCAAAACCTGTGGAAATCGTACAACTGCAATTACGTCTATACCGCTGAGTGCCTGAGTATTATATAACATTCTTTTCCAACTTAAACCAGAGTGATCACAGGCAGCTGATAAGGATAATGCTTAGTTTGTTTGAGTTGTCGTCGCGGTGCATTACTTCCATTTGCTTCAGTTTTTTATTTCTCTTGCAGAGAACCGATCCATAAAGCATGCAAATTGAAGGCATCCAGTACCGAGTGACAAACCACAAAGTTTCACCTCGTATTGGAAGCATAATTTGCAGGAAATACCAAGTACACTAGTAGTTCAGACGTAATTATTATTTTGCTTCACTAAACTATACAGTGATTTTCATTTATACCCGAACATAGGCTGCAAAGACTATAAGAAACAGAAAACAGGAAACCTCAAAAAACAGATTCGGTGATTGCTCTCAAACCACTGGGGTGATTTGAATGTTATCTTCGGATTCTTGATGCTAAAAATAATCCGCCTCGTAAACTGTTTTTGCGCGGCCGCCAGAGGACGCTATTTGCACACGCACGATGTTCCCGAGGGAAATGCAGATAATGGCAAAACCCGTCAAAAAGTATGCTCTAGCATTATGGAAATGTTCAACCCTATAGCAAAAAAACGTTAAGTTGGCTGTACGATGAAGTACGGCCGAAAAAAAACGTATAGCCCGTGAGGTATGCA
>JARJDQ010004469.1:0-12366 GCA_030264215.1 Geostiba sp. GC000077 | reverse complement strand
GTTTCGTTCCTTTCTTTTTCCAAACAGGTACCTTTTGTATTTTATGGCGAAGGTCTTTTGATTTTGAACAGCTTTTATATACTTTGGTACTTCATTGTAAATCGCCGAGCATTTGTATTTCGTGTTTTTTTTTCCACTGTTATTTCTGATTTTTGGTTTTAAATAATTTCCTCTGTGCCGGGTATTGTGCGTGTGTATGTCTTGATTTCTTTTCATTTGTAGAGAAGTTTTAATATTTTTTTGCGTGATTTTATGAATAAGTTTAAGTTTAAGTTTCATATTAGAACATGAAATAGCATCGCTTGAAAGGGCATGAAATTTGCCAATTTACCTCTATGAAGATTTTTTGTCTCAATTATGTAAGTTTATGAGTTATTGCTCATTGGACATTGCCAATTATTTTTTCAAAATACATTTTATCTTCCTTGCCAATGTGCGGTATGTATTTGATTGTTGTTGCATATTTCATGCACTGTGCAATATATAAAATTAAAGGAAATTTCACGCTCTACCGAATGATGCTAATTTCATAATTGTGGTTGTTCTGATATTTGAGTGAATGGGATTTTAGTAAATATAATCGCGTTGTTGATTGAGAATCCTACAAAAAGCGAAATCTTGAAAACTAAGGTCAAACGGCCCATTTTAGGCTTTAAATTCGATGTATAATAATCTCCTTTTCTGTGTGCAGCATTAATTGAACCATCTTGTAAATAAAAGACTATATATGTTTGTGAATTTAAATGTTTGTATGTATGTCTGTCCACCTCGACAAATCCTCAGTTTTAGTCAGATAAAGATGAAATGCTATGATAGATTATGGCCAGAATAAAATTATAACATATGTCTTGATTTGAAAATCCACGCCATTGGACATATGTGTTGACTAAAAGCACGTACGTAAAATGAAAATGTTCGTGGAGGCGCCGGGAAACGAATGTGTCTTTCCATTTGAAACTTTGAGCAAGAAAAAAACGCATTTTGCATGCTTAGCAAAATACCTATTTTTGGCTTATATCACCTGCAGTACTAGTTTATAAAAATGTATACTATTAAATTAAAATTATTTATACAGGGTTCATAAAAAATCTCTCTTAAATTTGCCTAAAGTCAGTTAGTACTATGGTAGTAGTGCAACTGAAGTTAGAAGAATTGCTAAAGAAAGAGTAAAAATTTTCTGAAAACCTAAAGAGAAGATTGAAAAAGAAACTGTTCGTACAAAAGTGAGTTAATCAGAATATCTCAAGAAAGAGAGCATATTTCAGAATATTCATGAATCAAAGGATAAAGTTTTAGACAAAGCCACACAGGCTGAACAAGCTGAATATTAACAAAAAATCTATTCATTTTTATTTAATAATGCGACATAGCATTGCTACGAACAAGCATATACTTGTTGATTTTTTTTTAAACCTTGATGAGATACATTGTTATACACTTTTTTGGGCGTTTACTTTAATTTTGATAAGTATACGGTGTCATACGTGTTGATAATGTGGAGGCGCCAGGCAACGCAGAAACACAGCAATAATTACAATAAAACGGAATGGTAATCAACGGTTTCCTTCCTTTCCTCTAGGAGAATACAAACATTCATATTTATGCGCCCTCCAATGTGTGTATATCTTATGTGTATTTTGTATAATTTCAGAATTGCGTGTGGATTTCATGCGACCTTTTTTATGATTTTTTATATTTTTATTTTTTGCTGTTTATTGTTCTGGCCCGAGTGCGTTTTCACTGCGCTGGTGCTTTCACACAGCAAATGAAAAATTTCATTCCAGGATCTACGCGTTAGATATGCATTTCGTTAGGGAGTGCTTTTTGCCCTGTTTTTCATGTGTAACCGTTGCATACCGCACGGTTTTTGTTTAACCTCTTTTTTGTTGCGCCGAGCATGAGTAGAACACGTTGATTATTTTTACTGCGCTGACGTTGTGACGAATAAAAACTTTAAAACAAATCGATTTTTTCGACACATTTTCTCTTCCTAATAAATCTTAAGTATAATAAGTTGCGTAATGTAGAAATAATTTGTTTATTATGCCGAAATATTGATAACTTTCAATTGTACGAGTAGTTTTATGAAGTAGTACTTAACACTTGCAACACTTTCAAAGTAATTTACCCTTATCGCATTGTTCTTGTGGCTAACGATAATTTCCTTTGTTTGTAACCAAACCAGCTAGAAATTACAACATAAATCCTATCTCTGGCGGTCGGGGGGTCGGAGTCTTTGGGTCGTTACAAGTTTTTGTTCACTTTGCTTTTACTCACTTGCCTTAGCCGCTTTTGCTCACACTTATTTCACTTACTCATTAATTTCCACGTGTTCCACATGCACGCCTTAGGAAACTTTCTGCCCCCTACGCTCCATTTGCTCGATTTTGATTTCTTTACATTTACTTTTACGCTGAGGGCCTTTTGCGTCCGGTAACACACGCAGCGCAAGCATAAATATGCTAATTACGGCGCTCCTGAGCGCCCTCCCGTGTACCTTCGCTCATAAGATTTCCGCGCGTCGATTAGATAAGAAAAGCGCGCCGTGGTGCGCTGTGGAGGCGCCGGGCGACACGACATTCGCCTCGCGAGACGCCCAGCGTCGAGAATTTATTTCTTTTTGATAAAGTTTGCCAAACAAAAATATTTACGCGTTTTCTTTCCGCGAATTTGCACAGGCCGTGGGTGCGCTGGAAAATGAGTTTGGTTGGGGGTTAATTTAATTTGTTGAGAAACGCGAACGCTCACTGATTTATATCAATCACAACTTTTACTATAAAAGTGCTAAAAAATTATCATAACATATTGTTAACATTCAAAATTAATTCGGAAAATATAATTTTAAATGACTTGTGTTAATATTATTAATCGGCCAAAAATTGATGTAATTTATGGAATCATCACGATTAAGTTTTGATTCAAGCCTGATTTAGCTTTAATGAGGTTTGAATTTTGGCGGTGTCGATTGGAGCGGAATCAATAAAACCGTCGACGCATGCAAAATTAAACCCTTACTTCCTTGTTTAGTGCGCCCTTGGCGCAAAAGGGCGTTACGCCGCATTACAATGCCCGGCCTCGTAATCGAAGCGATAATGACGAATAATAGTGAAGTCAAAATTGAAACCGAAACAATTGTGTTGCTAAATTTATTATGCTACCCTCCTCAAGCTACCCTCTCGCCCTGCTAGCTCTTGCGCACTCCACTTTAACCTTTTGTTGAATACTCCAACGTCAATTTTAATCAAATCATGGCCAAAAATGTTTTGCTCAAAATCTCATCAAATTGTGACTTTCTGCAATATATATAATTTTCGCATGATCTGCAAAGAGTCATGCCGCTATACGAAAGCATAATAAAAGAAGATTGCATTATGGATTTGGCGGCGGCGTCGCCGGCGGGCGGATAAAGCGTCTAAATCTGATCTGTCCGACCGGAATTACATTTGGATTTGGGGGTGGTGGGATATTCAAATGGCAGACAAGGTGCGCGCTTTTTCAAGACGACGCGACAGCGACGGCAGAGGTGGAAGCTAGGAGGACGTAATCCTGATTTAAGTAATATTCCTTAATCGGCCGCCGCCGGCGGGGCTTCGTTATTTTATATCAAATTCAATACAGGACGCGCGCGAGTACGAATAAATGGAATAAATGCATTCGATTTGAGCCATCCTGGATGGTTATTACTTTTTCTGTGAAGACGACAACTTTCCTACCGACTGCCACCAACCTGATCCAGTCATAAGCTATTACTTTATAATATTAAATTATTATGCTGTTGCTCGTCTTTTCACATATGTTATGTTGTAGCATGTTAGTTTATGTCCAGTGTCCGTTGTTTCTTTTTCCGGGCGTTCGTTGTTATGGTCATTCTACTTGGCGGCTTGGTAATATGCCGGTAGAAAATCGTAAATAATTAAAAGCGTTTCAGATTGCTCGCTGCGTCCGCAGTGCGCGTGCGAGGCATTTTAACGTTGTTTCCGTGTACGACCAACCCACAGCAGCGTTGCAACCCTTGTCCTAATGTCGTAATGCCCCTTCGCATGACATAAGCGGCTGAAAAATGTGTCACGCGTACAATACAATGCGGCGGCAATGGTGGAGGCGCCGGGCAATCCCATTCTCGTCGCTCCACTACAACCTCGCCCCTTCATACAAGCGCGTACAAGCTTTTAGCGTGCTTACAGCGTATAAAAATCTACATGGCGATAAAGAAAATCACATCCCAGCCACATTTCACAAACCAACTGTGTTTCTTGGTTATTTTAACATTGCCAACCAAACAAGCACAAAAACAAATTGCGAAGCACATGTTCAATATAATTAATAGTAAATAACGAGCTTGGCAAAGTGGAATGCATTGAATGCACTCGTGCTTTATAGTTTCAATTGTATTGGCAAAATATTTTTGGAAACGATTGTTTGTTATTCACACCCATTGTGTGGCGGTGTCGTTGTGGAGTTTCATATCGTTATATTTTGTTATTTCCTTATATAAACAAGCTTTGAAAGAGCAAAGCGCATGGCTTACGTGAGCTTTTGCTCGGCATGACTTGTCTGACTTCTTTGCCTCCCATATCCGCCGTATTTTTGTGCGTTGTGCGCTAGATTCTTGTTCGGCGTTTTGTGTTCTTTTTTCTTCTTCCTCCGCATTTATAAAATACTTCACATGCGTTTACGCTCTCTGAATTCCGTATGGCGCACTCTACGCCTTACGCTCGAAGTTTGTGTTATTTCGAGCCGTATTAACAAAGCAAAAGCACCCTCTTGAACAATACCTCCAGCAGAAGTGTTCCTCACTTCAGTAACAATTGGTTCTGAAGTTTCACGATTCCAGGCGTAAAGCATTTTAATATGAACATTGAACGTTAGCTTAGTGATAAACAACTAAGAGAACTTGTTGTTACAAGGCAGCAAAAAAGTTGCATTGTTCTCCAATGGGAATATGAGCAAAAATACCAATGGAGTATTTCGCGGAACTTATTCCCACAAAGATGGAGATTGCATTTTTTTAGTTGTTTCCCGGCGCCTCCACAAATACGAATTGCAAACGTTGACTTATATTTTCTTGGTGGTTTATTTAAGGTTGCACACAGAAAAGGGCTCTATTCTAGTCTAGTCTAAAATGTTGGACAACTATGGGCCGTTTCTACTATCGCTTCTTTTCGGTTATTTTTATCGGCAACGTAATTTTCTTACTAATCGCCCAATAACTAAGAAATAAGAAAAACCACAATTATGAAACTAGCATCATTGAGAAGAGCATGAAATTTCCTTTAATTTGATATATTTCACAGTGCATGTAAGATCCAACAACAATCAAATACATACCGCTCATTAGCAAAAACAACAAATATTTATTTTGAAAAAATAATTGGCAATTTTCAATTAACAATAACTCTTCAACTTACATAATTGTCGTGGTAAGCTGGCAAATTTCATGCCCTTACTAGCTATGCTATTGCATGTACAAAATGTTATCAAATTCATTAAATAATCAACACGTTGGTGGAGGCGCCGGATGAATGTGTTTCTCCATTTGAAACATTGTGCAAGAAAAAACACATTTTGAATGCTCAGATTTTCCTAAACTTTTAGTATGTCAAAAAGATATGTTGGTGTTGGTGGAGGCGCCATTTGAAGCTCTGTGTATGAAGAAAAAAAAACGCATTTTGCTTGTTCAGATTTTTCTACATTTTTATTATATCAAAAAAGTGCTATCAACGAACAAAACAATTCAAACCCCGTCTTTGTGGGAATTATTCCGACCTAAAAACCTAATTCACCTGCACCAAATCCAAGTGTTCAAATGTTTACATCATGTTTACAGCCATATTAAAGATACAGCCAGCCAACCCGCTTTCAGCCTTGCAGTAGAGCGAACTTTGTTCCAACTGTTTTATGCAATTCTGCAATTCCACTATTCCACAAGAATGAAAACAAGTACAAATTACGAAAATTAATTTAATAATATTTTATTTACCACGTTTTAATTAGGTATGGAGTGTTTGCACATTCGTTTCGTATATTTTGAGTTTCTATTTCCTTTGTTTGCTGATGGCGTTTGGTGTATGGGTGTTTACAGCTGATCGTCGACATAAACGGGCAAGTGGCGCTCTTCCGGGACCTGCTGATACACATCGGTCAGTCGAGGGACTGCCCGGAACTGCGCGAAAAGATCCGGAAGCTACGGCGGAGCTGCGTGGAGGCCTGCAAGCACACCAGCCAGCTGATATTGCCGCAATTACGCAGGTGAGTGCCGCCCCATTCTCTCACACCGACGGTGGGCTAATCCGTTGTCATGCTGGCGCTTCGACTCTCCGACTGTCGCAATGCAGAAAGTGAACCTCCTGCCAATTAACGTTACTTTACCTAAAATCAACCAGCAATTCAAAAATGATTCCCCAGTGAGAAAACAATCAAGAATTCGCACGCAAAGCACAGGAAGAAAAGTGTCACTGATAAAATCCGGAATATGATAAATATTTCACAATTGGCAATTTTCTTCTTTCCCTGAGTGATGGCGACCTCACCTGTCTAGGAGTTAACGACGTTTTTACTTTGCGCGCACGTTCCACAACTGTCTCCGCTCTTCGCAGACAAAGAGAAGCAGAAAACCTGAAACGTTGATAACCTGATGCAACGGACGTTAGAAGCGCGTGCTGGAAACATGACGTGTGCGAATCTAATTTTATTCCCATCTCTTCTGGGCTCACTGTATCGCGAGTCCTTCAACATGCTCCCGAGCATTTCCATCCGCATCTGTATCGGTTCTCGGTTGCCAATGGTTTTGTATTGTTTTCAATTACGATAGGCAACCACTACGCCGTGCAATTAGTTGCCAGCATTCTTCCGCTCATCATCACAAGCTCACTCCGGGTAGAAACAATGCATGCTGCGTGTTTCGCAGTCAATTACGCAGCGAGATCGTATTATGAATACAAAACGTATTAGATGGTTAATAATCTAATAACGACGCCGCCTGTACGCAAATGCAACGTCCTTCCAACGCCTGCAATACTTGGAACGTTGGAAGCGTGTCACATTCTCGAGCTTTATTATGAAAGCGCTTCGTTGAAATTCTCCAGCGCGCGCAATCACAGTCGCAATTGCATACCCCATCCTGTCCCAACATTTCCATCATCCTTCACGCACAAACTGCGGAGAGGAGAGGCAAACTTTAATTACTTAATTTTTTCCAACGAATTGCAAATTTTTACGACTGCCACCAACACGAAAATAAACTCCAGGCATCATGCTGGGGGATGAATCGGGGGGCCGGTTGGCAAATTCAAATAATTACATAAGAATCTTCTCGCGCGCTCTCGGGGTCTTCACTTATTTTCGCACAGCGATTCGCTTCATTATTAAGTAGTCGCTGCTCGCTCGTAAAACGTACGCCCGCCGACTCGTCGCAAATTCGATGATTTATTCTTTGTATTAATGCGGTATTTAAATTGCCATCAAATTTACGGCTACGCTTTTATTTATTTTCTCCCTGACTGCTGGCAAAAGGCGAATTTGCGCCAACCGCACGAACGTTTTTAATCAAACCGAATGCATTATTTAAAACGCGCCGATATGAATTTTTAATCATTTTGAAAATAATAAAGTTAGCATTGTGTTATAATAATGTACCTACATACAATGTGTCACAGATTACATTTTATTTGTTGTATGTGTATGTGTAAATATGAGGATGCGTAAGTGACAGTAACCGACCAAAATAACCTTAATGGTACTATGAATAGAAGTCTACCGAGCGGACTCTAGTTCAATAACTAGCCAATGCCCACAGCAATAATGGAACATAATTTCTGCGCGGAATTGAGTATTGAGCATTCGTGCCATTAGCGTACGTGGACGGCTTTCCCCTATTGAAAACACTAACACACATAACCTATTCTGAGGTCTCTTCAACTCCTTTCAAAATAATAACGATCCATTATTTTACGTTAGGTTGGGTCAATCCATTCAATAATGGATTGAAGAGCACATTGTATATTATTTACGCACACATTACGTATAACGATAAAAATAACCCAGTTCTACATTAAAATTGATTTTTGTTCGTTTTTAGTCGCATGCAGTGAAGGAACTTTATGCAAATAGCAAAGTTTCAAGCAATTATCACAGTTACAGTTTAGAACGTCGATTAATAACCAAGTTGTTAAAAACTCCCGCCACGCAATTTGCTTGTTGATTCTTTGGCGCAGCGGAGTTGTGAGTTATGTGCGAAACACCATCGCTTTGGCTGCAGAAGGCAGAACTTTCCACTTTTTCATTTCCTTCGACACAAATTCGCGTCAGTTGTGAATTGTGTTTGAGTGTGTGTTGTGCAGCTGGTGGGCTTTTGTCCCGTCGTTAAACTCCCCTCGCGCGCGCGACAAAATGAGGTTCAGGTTGCACACAGTGCGAGAGCTACTCATTGGATAGGCAACACACGACGCGCGCGCGCCACCAACACCGAGTGAGTTGTGTGTGCCTCAGTTAGCATTGGCAGGCAGAGTCAATAAAATACCTTCATGTATATGCTAAGCAGTAATTGTAATTCGAGCCAGTACAGCCGCCGCCGCCGCCGCCGCCGCCGCCGCGCAACAAACATTTAGCGAATGTGTATGTGGCAGGTTGTAAATCAAACATGGCTCGGCGAACTTTGCCCCTGACGCCGCCGACAGGGTAACGAGTTCGAGTGTGGCCCCGGGATATAATGCACATAAACGACACTCGCAGCGCTCGGCGGCGGCGCGTTGTATGCAACACACACGACATGAATAGCCCAGGCTTGCCTCGGTTGCCTAGCTTATTTTATATGAACTCGGAAGCACGAGGTTTTGGGGTAGAAACAACGCAATAGCGAGTGTGTGTTAAAAAAGTGAATGGAATCCCCGTCACCCGCGCTTGAAGGTTTTAATTGCGTTCCTGCATTATTATGCAAAAACCCTACAACAAAGCACCACTATACCAAATCGTCCAAAAATTTATAGTATGGTTGCAACGATATTTTAATTTTAATCTTTTTGCAAAATTTTTCTAATGTTACCTTGTTTTCCGAGTTGAGTTGCGTTGGTAGAAACAATGAGTGCAAAGTTCTTTCAAACTGACTGGCAAAGCAACTCGAGCATCGTCCTTGAACAGCAGGCCGAATTCGCCAAGTGACAGTCTTCCTGTCGGCTTCCTAATTAATTTACATACTCGTCTGCAAACAGTGCTCAGGGAGGCTTCCTTCGCGGATGAGTGCCCGCCAACCAGCCCAGTCTGAGAGGACATCCTGTCACCTCTGTTTTGACATTTTCATTTTTAGATAGCACCGCTTGATATTTACCTTCGTGTTTTTTGTGTGGAGGGTGCGGAGGGTGCGGAGTAAAATTTCTTGTTCTGTTTGAGGACCCCGAAATTTGGCATCTTCCTAAAGTCTCCCACTGCCTCCCTCATACGCATTAGGATCATTCCGAGACCGAGCTCACTCCACATATGTAAACATCCCCCATGCAGCCGACGTGCGGTGGAAGTTTAAGCTTTATGTATCCGCACGACCTCGTAACATTCAAAAGCACTCTTGTCGGTTTTCCCTCATCGCCACACACCAGCTCCTCAAACTCCTCGGACTCTTCAAACTTCACATGCAAACGGAACCCGTAAGCTGCTACAATCTACAGATTCTCCAAACATCACGTCTCCATCAACCATCTGCGAGCCGCCTCAGCGCCGTCGAGAATTAGTTGCTATTACTAACGACCGAAGCTGACATAATATTTTGATACTCCACCCGCGCGCTAAATTAAAGTGCTTAGTGTGGTGTGAGAGGGAAGAAAACTCCGAAGCGAGAAAAAAAAGCGGGAAATGTTAACGGCAGTTAGCGAGATCAGCCAGGAGGAAGGAGGAAGTGTCATTTATATCAATCTGCACGGTCGTGGCGTCGAAGTGCTTTATCGCATCGGTCGTATCTCGCTTCCTGCTTTTCCATCCCTCCAAACACGTCGCGCGTTTTTCCGTTTTCCGGGATTTGCAGCTCGTTGAAGCGCGGAAGTTGCTTCACTGATAGAGTGTGTGCACGTAATCGCGTCATCCTGTGTAATCCGCAGCTGGAGATCCGCTTTAAATATTCTACTTACATCGTCCAACGTGCAGCTCATAATCTAATATGAAATTTAAAGTTTTCCGCTAAGCGTCGCTGCTTAACCGGTTTCAATGCCCGTGCTGTCACTTCATTGTTATACAGCGCTTTTAATTTATCCCCGAACAGAGGCTAAAGCATTGCCCATATGAAACTGCAGTTCTATGTTTCCAAGTTAATGAAAAAAGTCCGTACGCGAAGGCGTGATTACTCCCAAACCACTTGGACGATTTGAATTTTCTCTTCGGATGCATATTGCTAAAAATAATCCGTCTCGTAAACTGTTTTTGCGCGACCGTCAGAGGGCGCCGTTCCCCCCGCCATTTTTTCCTGTTTTCTTCCGAACGATACTCCCGAGGGAAATTCAGATGACTGCAAACCCCGTCAAAAAGTATACTTTATCATTGTGGTAATTTTTAACCCTATAACTTCTCGTGATTCCGAGATTTACCAATTTCCTACATTGGCAAATTTACTTTTTTGCCCATTGTACAAAAACGCAAAAAGCTATAGGCTTGAAATTTTCCACAATGATAAAGCATACTATTTGACGGATTCAGCCGGCATCCACATGTCCCTCGAAAGCAACGTTCAGGAGAAATGGGGAATAAACTGGGGAGGATGAACGGCGCCCTCTGACGGCAGCGCAAAAACAGTTTACGAGGCGAATTATTTCTAGCAACATGAATCCGAAGAGAAAATTCAAATCGTCGTAGTGGATTGGCAGCAATTACCGAATCTGTTTTTGAGTTTTTCTCTTTCTAGGCCTATGTTCGGAGATAAATGAAAAGCACTGTATAGAGTGAAGAGAATAGTTATAATCATTGCGAATGTGCTACAATTTGAACTTTTCTTTCTTTCCCAGCTCCGTCGCAGAAGGCATCCCAGAGGACAACCCGCATCTAGTGCTTCTGTTCTTCATGTCGCAGCTCTTCCTTCGCGAACTCACCAAGTGCCATCGTCTAGTTCAAATTATTCCCATGGACATGTCCGGATATTACGGTAAATGACTGTTGTGCGCTTTTATTCTCTTGTCCAAGTGTAACCTGTAGCCGTGCTCTGGCGCCATTTTGAATTTTTACGAGTGCGCCGAACAGAAACAGCAACAGAACAATGAGGGTATTGTAATTCTGCGTAGAGTATATTCCTGTAATTTCTTCCGGTGCTCCTCGGGTTCCTCGTGTTGCCCATAATGAATTCGAATATCGCGTGGTGGAGAATACTGATATTCATTTCGGAAACATTAGCTTCATACTCGTTACATGCTAGAGAGCTAGAGTCTTTACTTCTTCCTCCATTAGCAGTAAATATGACGAACGTCCGATAAAAGCGCATAATGTGCATATTCTACAACTTAGTTAGCAGAAGTTGCATATTGCAGCCCTTATTAAATTAGGTTATATCATGGTGTGTTATGTGAGGTTAGGTTAGATTGAATCAAAGTGCCAGTATACAGGGTGATCAACGACCATTTAAAATGAAAAACGAAGAGGATCTGATGCTACATCGGATTTTGAATCAAAAACAGGACCTTAGTCCTGCTTTTTCCACAAAAATATCCTGTAACACAGAAAATAGAATGGTGTTTTTTCCATTCAGGCGAGAATACATTTTTTTTAAATGAAGTTATTATTGTTCTCGAAGAGTTTCAATACCAAAAGATAGTTAGCAAGCAATTTATAAAAATAAATCTTTAATTTTCAATCTCACAAAACTTTTGGGGTTGAAGCGCATATATAGAATTAGCTTAATTTTAATGAAAATTTTATGCTCTTTCATATGCATGAAACAGGATGTTTCTAACCGTTCTATTTTATGAGTTACAGGGTGTTTTTATTGGAAAAACAGGAAAGTATGCATACATTTTTTTATTAGAGGTAACTTGAAAACCAAAGTCAATCATTATCTTCGGTTCTTACCTGATTGTGGATCACCCTGTATTCCTTGCAAGCTACTGATGAATGTTTAATTTCTAGTTTCACTTAAGAGCACTAATACATTTTTAATTAGCGAATGAATAAAGTTCTAATTAGCATCATGTAGACCTGTGGAGTGAGGTAAGGCGGACTGCAGATTTCAAACATTTTCTTGGCAGCATGAAATATGAACTTGGAAAAGACGTCGAATTCAATAGTAGTCCTGCGAGCGCCCAAGGTTCGCTTGGTGGCGTGCGATTGCCGCCCCACAGACCCTCTGTTTGCTTGTTTACACGTATCGACTGTGACTGTGACTGTGACAGCGCCAATGCCACT
>JARJDQ010004448.1:0-19488 GCA_030264215.1 Geostiba sp. GC000077 | reverse complement strand
TTGCACTATGGCAATAATGAAGGAGTATTATGGTCGCGCGTTGCTATTAATAGTACTGTAATTGATCTACAGGCTTTTATGTTCAGGTCATCGGTTAATATTTCAGCAAATCTCGCTTTTTACTGCGCGCAACGCTCAACGATCGGCGCCGCAGAGCAAGCGAGACCACTCGTTGGAGTGAACGAGGGCACGCGGCGCGGCGATGCCAGCACGATGCCAGCGCCGCGCAACGCTGTCTTCTGGCATATCACGCATATCACGGCAGCATTTTGTTTTATTCACCCGACCTAACATTTTATTAATTATTCCTTTCATTTCCATTGATTTTCAATAATGATTCTTGAATTGAATTCATTTGCAATATTGAATTTTGAATTTTGGCCTCAGTTGTTCAAACAGTTCAGAATATACCGCAATATATAATATACCGAACAAATAAAAATATATCAGTAGACGCTTTCATCATTTATTTATCCATACTCCATTGCCTGGGCTCTATATACAAATATGAAATATTTCAATCTGGTTAATTGTTGTTCTGCATCATGTTTTATAATTGAGCCTTTATATTATAATTTATAATATATTGATTAATCAATTAAAATCGATAAATATATCATAATATTACATCATATAGTCGGTATCTTCAAATATCTTAATAGTGTTTTCACTTTCCCTAGGTTTTCCTTGGATTTTCTTCTTGTTAGATCAAACTAAACCTATGACATTGATCTAAGGTCTAAATCTCTTTCTTTACAATTTTGTGTTTCTGTTACCGTTAAATCATGGAAGTCTGTTATTCTATGAAATAACTGGCTTCCGAAGTTAAAGTATAAAATAGAAATTATATTCTATGCATTAACTAGTTATTCTGTAAACTAACTATGCTGCTCAAGATAAAGTGTAAAATAGTATAGTAAAAACATAACCAGGGTGTTGATTAAGCCGAACTATAACGAATCCTCCAAACTGGAACTAGGGGGTTGATAGACCAGGGGTTCTCCATGGGGGCCAACTGGAAATAATCCTCCCACAGGGAGCCATGGAGGTTGATAGACCAGGGGGGCGGAAACCATGCGCGAAAACTTCAAGTTATGAATTTATATAATTTAAAGAGTGGGCAAAAGTTAATTTATAGAATAACTAGTTAATCTATGAAATAGAAAGCTATTCTATATTGTAACTGCGCAAAATAGTTATTTTATGAAATAGCTAGTTATTTCATTTATTAACGAATTTCACGATTTAGCGGTAACATTTCTACCAAATCTATCTGCTTTAGCATCATTTCACTTCCGATTTTAAATGTATTGGTATAAATATATTCACAGTCATCTCTCTTTGGCAAAGTTTGGATGTTAATTTGATAACAAATTGTGTGATGTGTGTTGTCCATATTTCATATGGTTAACAAATGATGCACGTTGCATTTGCATTTACACTAAACGCTGTATGAAAAGTTAGAAATCAAAATCAACAAATATTACTTTTTTGGAAGCCTTACAATACAAACTTTGAATTATTGCACGTTGCAAATGAACATATTTATTGCACACGTCCGACCTTCATCATGTTTTAATACCTATTCTATGTTAGTTTATAGTGTTAAAAGGTATAAGGTATCCCCCTGCTTTCCATCAACGTGTGGTTTTGCTTCGATTCGTTTCGCGTTTGCTGCTTTTTGATCAGATGCATTTTCAATTTTCAATATTGGTCATGACTCGTAGTGCAGGCGCTGAGTTTATCACAACAATTGAAGGATCACCGGCTGCACCAAGCACATGTGTTCGGCGCCGCGGATCGGCAGACCGTTCAAGGAAAAGTGCCGAATCATTTCCGGTATCGACGTGAAGGGCTTGCTGAACTGGCCGAGGATGTACGTTCGAGTGCCATTGGTCTCGTCGCGTTGGATCCGCATGTGCATGAAACCCCGCGCACTCCTAGCGAAAGAAAACAATTACGTTAGGTTAGGAACATTAGAAGCATTGAGCGTCTGTTTCAGCGTACTTCAACGACAAAGAGTAATCTTGTTTGGTCGATTCGCTGTTGCGCACGAGGAAACTGCCTTCGCGCAGGACGCGTAACACGTTTTCGGCCTCCACGCGCGTGATAGCCCCGTGATACCACCTGCAACCAAAAAGAGAACATTGTATGTAAGTGGGTTCTAGCCTAGATACACACTTAATGGTAATAAATTAGCGTACCCTTGCTTTTCCAGCGGCAGATTCGTATCGACCAGCTCCGGTCGCGTGGGGCTTTTAACCGAATTGAATCCGATGCCACCTAAGGTCAGACCCAGGCCGGGTTTTTGCTTCCCCGTGCCAGTGCCGGAGTCCAAATTAAGGGACAACTTCGGCCGAAAGCCCAATCCGTGCGAGTCAGGCTCAACAACGCTTTGACTCGATGAAGCCTGCGACACACTCAGCTCCTTGGGGGTTTGCTGCACGCGCAGTCTTCGTCGCAACTTGGGCATGTCAAACGGCAGATCGCCAAAGTCAATGGAGGTGGCGCTGCTGGAGGTGCAAGCAGCTTCCTGCGCAGCTAGCCGCCTCCGCCGCAACTTGGGCATGTCGAATGGCAGGTCGGCGAAGTCATTGTTCTGCCCACCAGAGAGCTCACCCAGCGCGCACCGGGACTTTGCCTCACCCCTCGATTGTATCGATATGCCGCTATCAGAGCCCTGTATCTCCGGGTCCGCATGCAAACCAAGATTGAGGAGGTTCTTGTTCTGCGGAAGGCGTCTACGTGATTTCGTATCCAGCTGAATGTGCGTCTCCTCGGGCGAGCATTTCTGCGAGTTGTTGTTCCGATTGTTATCGGACATCTCCGACACCGGCTCCTGTGAGGACTTATCCGAGATGGGGCTGAGAATGTGCAGCTTGTTGCTTTGAAAGCTCGTCTGCGCAGCGAGGTAGTTGTTCGCGCCGGAGTCGGAGTCGTGTGAGCTGAGCGACGATGAGTTCCGACTGTCCGTGGAGGTCGTGCTGCGGTTGCCCTCGGAGGTGCTGCTCTTGATGCTCTCCATGCTCCCACTGCTGCTGGTGGTCATGCTCTCCGTGCTGGAATACTTGTGTCGCCTGCGGCGACTTTTAAACTCGAGGATGGTGCCGCCCTTGCTGTCCTTGGTGCGCTTAAAGAGGAGGAGGTCCTTACGCGGCCGGTCCTTGATCTCCAGCACTCGTTGGTCCTTCTCGGGTCGCACCGCGGGCAGATCGAACGCACTGCTGCTGGTGTTCTCATGATGCGGCATGCGCAACGCCTTCAGCGGCAGATGCAGATGCTTGAGGCGTGCTTTGGAGTGTGATGGTAGGTTGGGGGCGCTGCGGATGCTGTTCATGGTCAGCTCCTTGCCGTGGAACTTGGTGGGGAGTGGCGCGGTGGACGGAGGCGAGGGTGTGTAGCCGCGCAGGGGCATTGCGCCCGAGGTGGACGTCTCCCCCAAGTGCATCTGCTCCAATTGATTGGCGATGCTTAACTCCACCGGATTGCAGCGCTCGGTGGTGGTCGTGCTGCGGCATCGACTTGCCGCACGACTCGTGGCGGCCAGGTGGGAGAGCACCGAATGATTGGAGACCTTGTCGACCTCGTCGAGATCGTCGTCCGATTTCGCCACGCGGCTATCGAACGCCGTCTCGTAGAGATGCCGCTGGCGAGTCATCTCGACATCGAGGTCTACGTCACCAGCAGCCCTGGGGTGGGCGCTCCCACCAAGCACAAGCACCTCAGGAACAGGATCAGCTGCATTGCGTTGCAAATACTTGAAACGCTTTTCAGCGTGTTCCACGTGCGCCTTTCTATACTTCTTGTGATAACCGCTCCATGACTTTTGATTTTTTCTGTGTGCCTGATGTGCCTTGTCGCCCTTATCTCGATGCCCGCCAGTGGTCTGAAACAGAAGCTGGCGCTCAAATTCGTAGCGATTGCGTGGATGGCATTCAGATTTGGTCGAAAATAGCGTCTCAGAGTGCAGTTGCTGTTGTTGCTGTTGCTGCGCTTGCAAGCGAGATGTCGTCGGATTGACTTCCGCTTCCACCACGCGTGGTTTCAACAGATCCGAATAGTAATACGGCGAGGGATGTCGTTTGACGTCAGATTTCCCTGGTGATTCCTCTTGACCTTGAGCGATGCCACTGCAGACACCACTCTCTGTTATGCTATCCGGTGAGTTTAGCTCTATCTGGGGCGCGGGCACATCCAGACGATGAGTTAAACCCACGCGATGACCAAAGAACTCTTCATCCGATGACGGGGCTGAGGACGCATCTGAAAACATAAAAAGAACGTTTTTAGAAACGATCCCAAGTGTCGATAAAAATGAAACGTTCTTCTTTTTGCAGCACGCCACTGGAGAATGGAGGATGACTCATCGCGCACCAATGCACTGGCTCAGCTACAACCCGTAATGTGTTGTACCCTTGTACCTTTAGGGGAGTGCAGCAATTCCCCAACCCCTATCCTCTCGTCTCCTGTGGTGTGTGAATGTCTGGGATGGAAATTGGAAAATGGCATTTTCCAGCCTGTGTCCAGTATGTGCGCGTCCAGGAATTGGCATAGCAATTCCGGGGGACGGAGGGATGCAATCGAGCGTGCAATGGTGATATTACAGTGGGAGTGGGAGAACAAGGGAAACCACCAAACACCCCCTGCAGCGTCTGCACCGCACTTAACGAGATAGTACTGAACAAGCTAAACATGTTTTAAAATGCCATTTACTACATGGAACATAACCTCTATCAAACACGTGAAAAACGGAATATAACAGAACATTTTATGAACATTTTGTGTTTCAGAACGGTTTCAGACATTCAGTCTATGGGAAAGAGTTCCAGTTGGATTTGGAACGAGTCCAAAATGGTAATCTTCTAATTTGAACTAAAACATTTTATTTTTATTAGCTCGCGCAAACAATATCGTGAGTCGTGACATTTCATATCATACTGCATAAACACCTTTTGAACAAAATGGCGGTTGGCGAGCAAAACAAACCTTAATTAAAATGATAAATTTTCCTGTATTGCTGCTTTATACAGCTATATTCAGCAATGTGCATTGAAAGGATATTAAAGTGGTGCATGGTTGGTTTCCTTGGAGTGTTGGAGAGTTGGAATTAATTTACATCTTGAATATGATTTCTCAATCGTGCATAAAAATATGCTCGGAGCGATGGAGTCGACGAGCCAAGGAAGCGTTAGGAATGCGGAATAAGAAAAGTTGTTATTTATTGCCGTTGCCGCCGTCGCGCGTTTTCAATCTGGCAAAGTGATCTCGATAGCACACGCAGTGAAGCGCATCGCAGAGGCGGATGGATACAGCAGGAAATCGGGGAATCAATATTGATGCTCATATCGAGGATGCGATGACATTCGTGTGACGGCGTTTAGACATGACCACGATGTGCTTAGTTAAATATTTCATCCATCATCTCCATCCGACATTTATGTGGAAGCCTGGGAGATGTATATTTTGTACTGTTTTAGAGGTTATGAGTAAAGTTTTGACGCTTTTGAGTTTTCAGGAGAAGGAGTGAGCATGAGCATCATAATTACAGATTACGTTTAGCCGTTGCTGCTGGTCCTGGATTAAACCAAGCGGAAGTTGTGTAGTGTAGGTGGCGCTGGTGCTGGTCGGAGTCACGCATGTGACAAATTCAATTATTACGTAATGATAGAGACTCCCGCACGCACTTAGCCCGGAAGCCAATGCCAAAAAGCACCAAGGCGGCAGACGATCAAATTTCATCCCCTCGCCCTCCGCTCGCCCTTGCTGAAAAACCGGGAGCAGGGAGCGCGTTTAAATGTACGACCACCAGCCGAGCCGAAGATGAAACAGGCAGCGACAATCCGAGGGATGAGGGATGACGGCTATAAACTTGCGTGCTTGCGTGCTGGTCGTCTCTTCTCTCTTGAGAAGCGTCAACACTGTCAACACTGTCCGCACTGGATGTTTTGTGTTTTCGGGGGTTGATTTACCTGTGGTGTACGGTTGCGAGTATTCCCTATCCGGACTGGTAAAGCATTTTTGGTCGGCCTCCTCGGCCGTCCGATGCTCGGCGGCGGCGGTGGCGGCTGTCGCGGCGGCGTACTCCCTCTCCCACTCCTCCTCCTCCTGCTGGCTGAGGCGTTGCTTAAAGTCCCTCGGCGTCGAGTACGTTTCTAACACTTCGACCTGCGCACACACACACACACAATGATTTTATTGCTTTACGCTCGGATGTACGAGAATTGAAAGAAATCAAGATGGGCGAAAATAACAGGGATCGGGGAATCACCTTGTCCTCATTAGGGCTGGAGATGTTCCAGTCGGAGGCGCTCGGCGCCGCGATGCTGTTCGGCCGGCGACGGTTCACGTCGTCCAAGGGGAGGCTGTAGTCGTCGCACAGGGCGATCTGCAAGCGCAAACAGAAAGTGTGGGGCTATAAATGTAAGTAGGTGTGGTTTCATAAATTAGACGCCACTCTTCCGCCTTCCGCCTACCGCCTACCGCTTCAAATCAAACCCAGAAACAGTGAATTCCCTCACAGGTGCAATAAAAATTGTTTTAGTGGTTTTAGTTTTAGATCTAGTTACATTTCATTTGAGCTGTCGCTGGCGCCACCTAGTATTGAACGTATGAAACTATTTTCTAGTTCATCTAAATCTAACCTCTATACAGGTGTGCCGTGTGTTTCAAGTGTAGAAACACCCAAAATAAACGTCTACATCTACGTTCTACGTGATTACGTGCCATGCGTTCTTTTCCCTCTTCCATCCTTGCAACATTTTGCGTGAGGAACGCCTGGAGAGGACTGGTCGATGGGGCATTAAGGAGATCAGGTGTGTCGGGCACGTCGACGGCTTAATTCCTGCGATCCTGAGATCCTCTGCCCCTGTGCGTGCACAGCCTCCAGGCCTCCACCCTCCAGGCCTCGCTCGCACGCACGCACCTAATGCAAACACGTAATCTAGACTCTAGACTATACCTAGAGCCGCCACTTGGCGGATAGCTCGTAAATAATATCGCGGCACGAATTTATGTCCGACGTATAAATTCCATGCAGCGAGCGTTTATAATTTACTGTAGGCCATTTAGGGTGTACTGGTATATGATTGCGGACGCCAGCCGAAGAATACGAAGGGTATTGGCTACTGGTATTCTGCAAAAGGGCCGGCGGATGGCTGTGCGAGATAATATCGATATGGAATACTGCCGGCGGGGGATGAGGATGATAGAGGATGAGAATCGTATAATTCACAATCAATTGGGAGGGTAATTTGGCACGACACAAGCAGCTAGAGTTGCGGTGGGCCCCGCCAAGCCATTAGCATGCCATTGCTCGAGTAATTCGATATTTTCTAAATGGAAATGCTTTCAAATATTTGTTTGTTACTTCGAATACTCGAATAAATACAACTTGCGACATCTCGTGGACCATATATTAAAATGTTCCACTGGCGACACCTACCGGAGGAGGAACCAACGCATAAACAATTTCATTGTGATTGGTTTGGAAAGAAATTAAAGGAAAACAGAAAAGTCTTTATATAATTGAAACTATAAAGTTAAAACTATGTCTTATCTCGCGGTGAAATCGTCTTGTTTGTAGAAGAGTATGGAAGGAAATAAAATAAAGGAATTTACGATGGGACTGTCGAAGTTTTGCTATTTTCTATCACGTTCGCCCGCCAATAAACTCAGCTAAACTAGCGGCGGCCGCATTTTCGCAAATACCGAAACCCCCAAACCCCCAAAACCAAAAACCGAAAAGGGAAAAGGAGGAAATAAAGTCAAAGTGGTATTACATATACGACGCAGGACGCACGCCTTCGTCACGCCACGTCGCACGATAAATTGTAGCAAACATCTCTTAAGTTACACCTCTTACATTCGAAAACACAATTCAGGCCAACCACGCGTTGCCAAATGCTTGGGAGTGGGACTGCTAAGGTCCAAGGCTCAAAGGACCAAAGTTTTGAGTCTTTCGCAGATACAACATTTATGATATTTAACAGATGTGTAACTTTGGTGCTCAGTGTTAATCATAAGAATGATTAAAAGTAACCCTTTGTGAAGACCGTGTGCGACTTTAATACTAATTCTAATTCCAATTGGAAGTGCGGGCTGCGACCGAAATTAGCAAAGAGGCAGTTCGCTGGCGCTGGCACTCGTTTACCATTTAATAGAGGAAGCACGGCAACGCAGCGATACTCGTGACGAGGGTGAAATTTAATAAGGCTCCCAATTAGAGCCGGGGGGTGATTTCAGCGAGTGTGTCGAATTGGATTAGTAAACGAACTGGAATAAATACAACAATTTACAATAATAAATTTAAACAAACAAAAAACATCAACAAATATTCACAAAGCCCTAAATAAAGTGGAAAAAACAGGATAAAGTAATAAAGCGATAAGCGAAATGTATCGATGCATTTAATCTTTTTTCATCATTTTTGCCTCCCCCTTGCTTCAGTATCAGCAATCAGCATTGAGCATCAGAATCCGGTCATCTCCTAAATGAAGTAATTTACGCCACGCTGACCCTACCCATCGCTGCCCATTGTTCTCGGCAATGATGGCAACCACACATACACCAGGCACGTGTACGCTCGATTGGTTGCCTACTCCTACTTTATAGGCTGCGATTCTTGCTGCGATTGGCACACCATTGACTTTTACCTTTTTTATGGTAGTGTGACTCTCTCCCTCTGTCTTTTGCTGTTGTGTATTGCCGTATTTACGTATTTATGTTGCGTGGGTGCGCAATTTTTCCTGGAATGATGCGCGGTGCGAGGTTTGGGGAATGTTGTCCTGTGCGCTGTGCGTTGAAAGGTTGGCTCGTCGGCGTTTAAGCCCCCCGCACAACGAGTAGCGCGCCTTTGTGCGCTCGAAATGATCTATGGCGTTCATTTCGTGCTGCCCCCTCTCTACAACAACGGCGGCACCCCGCCGCGAGAGGAAATCGCTTACTGTTCACGGCCATCACAGCCATCCCTTTAGATGGAATATTCATATAATAGCAAGTGCAGGGGATGAACCAAGATCTGAACAAAACTGCACATGAAAGTGAGGAGTTTCAAGAATGCAAGCAGAGTTTCAAGTGTTGTGTTATGTTGAGCAGTGTTTGAGTTGATGCCTACATACAGGCATTTTTATAGGTTAGAAAATAGAATAGAACAGAAGGAAAGCAAAGAAACACTGCACGGTTTAATAATATCCCACAGGATGAATGTTCACAGCTGCACAATGAGGGTCTTTCATCACTCCACTCTCTTCGCCCTTGCGAATATTTCACGCACTTCATGTTGAGTTGAGTTTTCATCGTCTTGTGAAGCTGGAGTTGACACCTTCATTAGCGCAGCGTAGCGCACCGTAGGCAACCCGTTCATCACGAAAGATTTCACGACGTGCACACAACTTTCAAACGTGTTTGAAACATTTCAGAAGCGAAGCACTTGTGAAAACAATGACTTCCGATTGGCAGAAGACGACAAGAAAATGCTTGCTCAATCAAAGCACAGCACATGCAGCGCAAGCAAGAGATGCAAGAGATGACTGATGACGTTGACGACGCAAATTGTGATATTGGCGATACGGAATGCACAATGAAGGTGGCGCTGGAGGGCATTAATTAATATCATCTTTACTCTTCGTTGCTTCGTGGCGTCGACATGGAATTAATCGCGCATCGCGTCGGAATTTAAAATACAAACCCTCCTGAGCAGGAACGAGGAAACATGATGCGAATGATATTAAGCCCTCCCTCCCCCCTCGAAGGGTGTGGGCAACATCCAACATCCTGCAAACGCAACTTGCAAATAAAACCTAGTGGCGAAGTGGCGAAAAAGATTTATGACGCCCATTCGTAAACGTAATGCCCCTTCACTTTCTCCGTCGCGCGCTTGCAGGCGATGGCTTTCTTCCTCTCGAAGGGGATGACAAACGATGGATGTTCAACGGAAAAACACACCGGACTTGAAGACCTGCAGACTGGAAGAGTGAGTGATAAAACATGCAAAAGTGTTTGACTTTGACTTTTCACCTTGTACTTTGTACCCTTCAACAGTTCAACACTCAAAATAATTGTAATCAGTTGCAATCAGGATTTATTGCAGTGTGCACGTGCGGACGTGCGTTAATTGAAAGGACATCGCACATCGTGCACTAGTGAAGAGAAAAGCGTACCAAGACATTATTAAATGGGGTGTTGGACAGTGAATTGATGGTATAGGGGTAGGGGTAGCAATAACTACTCTAAGGATGAAAGCAAGTCCTGCAAGGGCGGAAGCCATTCATTCATTGTTCGCGTCCAATAAGATTGGATTTCAACTCCAAGAGAGGTAGCAAGAGGTTGTGAAATAAATTAAATGGAATCCTTTAAGATTTTAAGATTTTAAGATTTTAAGACTTTTTGACATTTCGACACTTGAAACAATTTCAATTAAATACGGCTACAAAACGCATGGAGGTGAAAAGATAAAGGATAAGGGATAAAGGATAAAGGATAAGGATAATGAATAATGATAAAGTGTTAAAGACGCCATTTTCCTACATTGTGAAGGTCCTTTGTCTGGTCGTGCGAAGGGAGACAGGAAGAAAGGAAGAACGAAACTTTTTAGCAGTTTTTCATCATTTCTAACCTAAGTCAAGTCGGAAAAAAAGCAGTTGGATTCAATCTGTGGGGAGGTAAAGGTTTTGGGGACGTTTTTATGTGCGGCTTGGCTAAGTTGGATCGGTGGTCTTCGTAATTTGTGGCAGGGTTCGACAACGCGACACAATTGCGATAAATGAACAGAGTGCACAGGGTGTATTCTTGAAGCTCACTCGGATGACCACGTACGAGAGTAAATAGCAGCAAGAGAATAAATCTCTAACGATAGTTGAGAGAAATTGAGTTTCAAGAATACGCATTTGCAAAAATGCATAGGAATATCATTTGTACGCGTGTTTGGTTGCCTACTGTAAATGAGGAAGGGCAACGATCGTGCACGTTCGTGTGATGGGACTGTAACGTGATCTACCGATCAGTCCTTGCAAACGCCAAAAGTCCCGTTGGATTTTGACCAGTGCTTCATGTTGGAGGTCCATCTTGGGATGCTTGCAATGGGGTGGGACTGTGGGAGGTGTGTGCGCCGGGTGTTGGACATCAGGGGCATGTTGCGATGCGACGTGATGCGCGTATAAATCGAGGTAATCGGCCACGCATGCATGCCGCGCGTCACGTGACATGTGCACATTCTAGGGGAGACTAAAAATGTTCAGTGGCGTGCGGACATGTTTTATATTTTAGCCCAGCACATAGTTTCACTAGTAACTAGGAACAGTTTGTGTCGGAAGACTTGGAAGTCGGTGCGTCGGAGCGGTGACAATGAATAGTTCCAGACAGACTCGCGCTCACATAATAAGAGTAATTAATCACGTTGGCGACGGAAGGAGCAAAGAGCGCAAGGAAACCATTACAAATCGGCAGTCGCGGCAGTCGCCCAGTAATAACCAAAACGTGCCGCAACCCACACGGCTTCACTTTGTGTGGTGTCTCCCCCTATCGCCCGACGGCGTTCATTAAACGGCGACACAACGCCCATCAAAACATGTCACATTATCCACCATCATTACTCACACCATTAATTATCACACATCACACATCACACATCAGTGCATCACACAATCGATTTCTTTATTTCAGAAGGACAGAAGGAGAAAAGAAGCAATTGTTGTTAAATCAGCATGAAATCAGATGTCTCCATTCGAAGCGTGTGCAATGTGAGAAATTCCTCACTTGGCAGCACTTCATTCCATGATTCCATCAGAAGCACACCAGCAGCACACGAAGCCCCGAAAGTAGGTGTTCCACTCGAGAGCATCTCAATTTGCAGTTGGCGTTGGCGCCGTTAGCGAAGAAAAAAGGGTAAAAGACCTGCAAAGCGGCAGCGCCACCAGATTCGAGCAAATTAAAAAGGGAAGGAAGGTAGTTTTTGCCGCAACCCACATCACTGCACCTGCTTCGGAATGGCAGACTGGCAGTTAAGTTCTAAGTTCAAACGACATTCCGGAGCTATTTCTCCATTCTATACGATTAACTTGGTCTTTTCTGGACGCATGCAAAGGCATTTCTGGATTTCTTTTCGCCGCCCTGCGCCCATGCGCCCTTTCCGTTTCCTTATCGCGTGTTATTATTATGCTAATACGCTTTTTCCAATACGAATTAAGCACCCAGCGCACCGGAAAGCAAAAAATACAGCCACACCAAGCCAGCCAAGCCACCCAACAAGAAATAGGACTTGGGGTGTGTTTTCGAACCGTGTTCGGAGCAGTTCACAAGTAATTAATATCAGATTGTGCTTCGCAAATTGCTGCAAACACAAACACTACTAAGCACCGCAGTAAACGCAAAGCTTTTGAAGCACAAGGGTTTTAACCTCACTCTACACTTTGGCGGTTCTGCCATGCACTTGAACAGTGGAAGTGGAATATGTAGAGTTGGTTGCCAACGTGCTTCTGAAGAACCTGTAGACTGCTGTTCATTGTACAACGCGTAGATGGCGTAGCATAGAAAGTCAAGTCAAGTGTATGGCTGGTGGTATGCAAATGCGATTAGAAATTGCATTATGATGCACGTTATATTACACGCTGAAGGTGTTTTTTATTACCATCGTTTGCATAATCGATCGCTGCCGCGTTCGAACACATTCAGAATTCACAAACACATAGAGAGGCAATAGCAGAATAGGTAAGAGGATGATTATAACGAGCGATAATAAAACATAACCACAAAAGAGGCATTTCGCACGGTTAAGATGCAACGAGTCGTAAAAATAAGCCCGAATTAGACATAAAGCTAAAATCCAAGGGATTATCACGTCGCAGATGGTCGTAGCATAAAAATCTACTTATCAGTGCCCCGAATATTCTCCAAACATTTGATCTATTTTATACTTTGCAGCCACGGCACGAAAATACGAAAAAAACATGTTCCGGTGATGCGGGCCCGAAGAGGGTGAAAAGTTTCGCGCGTCGTGGAAATGCACGAGGCGCACGAGGTTTCCTTGAGGGGTGCCGGTGTTTTGGTACAGCATTCAAATCTATGCCCAGCATTTGCATTAGGAGAAAGGCGGAATGTACTACGGAGGCAGCAGGAGAGCAGGATTCTCGAATGATTCATGCACTACCCCCGCGGTGCGTGGATTTTCCACACGCGTGCACCTCACGAGGCAGTGCGTATAAAAATCCACGCTGTGAATGTCAAATAACGACAGAAAACAATCAAACGATGAAACGACAAACGCCAAACAAAACAAAAGCACCAAGCCAGGAGCCTCAGCAACAGTGTCATTGCTTTTTTGTTTTCGCCGGTTTCACCTTCAGATGTTTCAATTCAAGTGGACTTACAGTTTAGCTGATGATAAATAAGTCCAAAGTCCAAAGTCCAAATTCTTGAGATACGCTGCGAACTGCCGTTGGATCAGTGTCAGTGTCAACAAAGAATTGTTTATTAGATCATACGTCGTTTTTTTTCAGTTTCGGGGTTTCGGCTGTGGATGGCGTTGCGTTGCGATGGCACGGAATGGTAGCGCGGCGGCGGCACGGGAAACACTGCCGAAGCCGAATGAGTCATCCGCTATTTATAGTCGGGATTTTCCCTGCGCCGCCGCCAACGCCGCCGCCGCCGCCGCCACCGGCATCAACACCAACGTAGCGGTGTGGGAAATCGATGCGCGCCGCGCTGACGCACAGCCGCAGCATGGACCACGGACCCAGGACCAGCCAACCTCCCCCCCACCACCAAAAACTCGACTTCAGCGACTTCAGAATGACAAGGATGTAAAAACCGCCACTGCAGAATCCAGAATGGAACGTCCGAACGTGCAATGCACCATGACCATCATGAGACCATAAGAGAACGAGTGTTTCTCTCGGGGCGGCTTGCAGAGAGCAACTGAGAGCAAGGAGCAACTCAAAGCTCAAGAGGCATGCGAAAATTTACTATCGTAGCTTGGCTAGTCGTGCGAACTGTATTCCCAGTCCCAGATCATGAATGAAAACGATTTGCTTTTGATAACGAGGCATGAAATATTACTTTCGATTTTCCCACCACTCCCCACTATACACAATACAAGAACTGTCGAAACCTCGAAACTGCTCGAAACAAACTGCATTTTATACATGAGCGTATACTTGGTTGCCTATAGTAGTACGACAACTATGGCGAAAACAAAAATAACCTATATAAAATACTGTTTTTTTTTTTGGTGTTGTGCAAGATAAATCGAATATTTCATTATTGAAACTAATTGGAATCTGCATGGTTAGATGGCAAACAAGTTTTAATTAGTTTTGGTTGACTAACGCCATCTCGTGTGCGCAGAGTTTGTACGTTTGTACTGTAATCGGAGATTTTCGGTGTGCAGATCATGAACGCCATAATCACGTGCGATGGCCAGTGCAATGCGGAAAATGTGCAAAGTTTTAATGCTCCGAGGCGATTTAAAGCGAGAAAGGACAAAAGGGCGCACACACCGCCCGCACATAAATTTATTACACGCCGACACAAGCGCACTCTGGCGCACATGAGACAAAAGCGCCGCCGGAAAGCGGAAGCATGTGCTTATTATCCTCTCTCTATACGATGATATAGATAACCAACTAAGCATGTCGTGTTTTGTGGGATGAAAAAATGAAAATTTCATTAATTTCATTAAAAACATCAAAAAAAGAATGCTATTTTCATGATGCGATAATGATTTGCACCAATTTGTTCTTTTTGCAGATGTAAAAATGAATTGGTTGGTTTTTATTTCGTGATTAACGAGCGGCGCGAGCGCTTAATTAAAAAATATTCTTTAGTGGCGCTCGTGCCGCTCTGCCGCCTGTACGCAGGCAACCAAGTATACACCCCGGGCAGAACACAAAGAAAAACGTTTTGCTCGTTTTGTTCAGTTTTTAAGCGCGCCCAAGCGCCGTTTTCTGTGTAGTCTGTGTAGAGGAGCGCGGAAGTTTCCCCTCTCGACATGAGAAGGTCCTGCCATTCGTGCGATGGAAAAAATGCGTATTTAATGATACGGCCGAGTGAAAGAAGCAGGGGGCATCGAGACAGGTGATCGGTCATTGTCCGGACGTGCTAATATCGGCGCGTCGGGTCGTTTTCAATGGACTGGGCTTGATAACCAGAACCACCCCCCAATGAGCATTCTTAATGAATAACAAAGGCAACAGAAAAAACGAGAAGTGAAAAAAAGTGCAATGCACACTCGGACAAAATGTAACTGAGAAAACTACCAAATGAAAAATTTTCAAAACGGAGGAACGGAGCAAAAGCAAACAAAATAAAAGAATGATTTTGGATTTTCTCTGCCCGAGTTTAGTTTTTAACTCATGAAGAAGAATTAACAGTGTTAAAGTTAAAATGTGGACGCTGGGTACTTGTTGCGCAGCATTATCGATTAATTATTTCCTGAATTACAGAAGAGTCGTAAATTTCCAAATACGCGCAATAAAGTGCAATGCTTGCGAGGTTGCGTGATTCATGCAATGTGGGTTGTGGACATTCCATTGCGTTATATGCTCGAAATATTTATTACCTGCTTTTTTGCCAATTACCAAAGCAACTACGGATTTTATATCAGATTAAACGTATTTGAAAATGCTTTCATTTAATACCATGCTCAATAAAATTGATGCATTCCTTAAAAAGTTATGAAGAAAAAAATAGATTTACACATTTTATATTGTTTAGTTCTAAATTTCGATACTAGGTGGCGTCACCAGCCTGAATTCTGGATTCTTTAGTAAGAGTACAACCTAGAAATACATTTATTCCTTAATCCTTGATTTAATCAATTAAGCTGGTGAATATGTACATTATTACATAATACCATAATACTGATATGAGTTCAACCTACTACCGTATTGACTGAATTGTAAATTGTGATGAAATTATGGATTTAGTTCAGATTATAATTTACAAATACCAACAGACGATTATCATGCTGATGAAGTTGTTAAGTTTACTTGTTCGGCGTGGATGTGTTGTACTCGCTTAGTGCTAGTGCGGTCACCTGCGTGATGAATTGATGATTTTCCTGATTTTCCAGTCTGGAAGGCAATTCGATAATGTACAGTGGCGTGCGGTTGAAACATACATTGCGATGGAAAATGCTATGTTTTAAATTTTACTCTTATTTTACGTTTCTTTGCATTTATTTGAATTTTGGTCAGATTACCATCGACTGCATCTCTGCACGCCACTGTTGTGTACAATACCAAGTGTAGTTTAATTGTTTAATGCTCGTGACCACCTATTTCGGTATTTAGGCATTTCAGGTGCGTTTTGCCACTGAGGCAAGGACAATGAAAGTTTGCGTGTGAAACAGCACGATTCAGGATCAAGCTGTTGTGTAGACCTGTAGTGGAGGGTTGAGGTTGAGGTAATTCGTGCGTTTATTGTGTTTACCTGTGGTTTCAGCGCACACCTTGTTTACGATGGACTCTCGCGACCTCGTGAGCCTCGCAAGTCACAAATGAATGAGACATTTTGGTGGTTTTGTTGTTTCAGTCAAGAGGGCGCTTTTGGTGCTTTTTATGGCTGTTTAGGTTGTTACACTTTTGACAAATGACCCACTAAGCACACTGGCAAGGACCATGCCGAATTTACGTGCAGTGGAATTACGATTAAGAGCAAATGAAACATATTTATGAACATGCGTTGAAATTGTTATTCTCGGTAAATAAAATGAAAAGCGTGTAATGTTGGTTGACTACAGTTAATTGATTCTTCGTTTTTCATTTCTGAATATTTTTTAGTGATTTTATCTGCTGCAAGCTGAGATGTGTGAGACAAGGGGCGGCGGAGGCCGACGGGTTGACTGACCTTTTTTCCAAGGGTCGATACGCCGTCGGTGTCGCCGTCGCCGCGCACGAAGCGCTCGAACTTGAAGCTGTTGGACCTGTACAGCTCGTTGTCGCACTTCCGGCTGCAGAAGCGCTTCGTGAGGAGTGCGCGCGACTTGCACGAGCGGCAGTCGCGCACCGCGTCCCAGTCCCAGGAGAAGAGGCCGCGCGCCTTGGCGGGCTTCTTCGGGACGATGGTGGAGGCGCCGGTGGCAGTGCTCACAGCACTCACTGCGGTGGTTTTGCTGCGATGTCGCGACTTGCTGCGCCGTCGGCGGCGCGGTTGCGCGGCCGGTGGCACGGCGGGAGCCTCCTCGTCGGCGGACAGGGGTGGCGCGGACGGCGGCGGCGCCAGCGAGCGCCGCGACAGCCCGACGCGCTTCAGCACTCGCTCCATTTGGATCGCGCGACCCCGCGGCCCGTGGCGGTGGCGCGCGTGTGGCTGCACCTTCACGCCAGCCAGCCCGACACTTGCCGCCCCCCCACCACCACCCTCCTTTTGCGAATTTCAAGTCACGCGCATTCCGTCTTTTCGCAACGCGCACATTTACCACACATAAAAACAGCACCGCATTTAATTCGGCTCTTCTTTCATCAACACCATAAACAAGTACATTTGGTTGCATACACCATACATACCTCGAAATGTGCAAGTGTATTTAGTTGCTGTGCAAACGGAACAAAACCTCAACATTTTCTATTTTTTTATCATCATCATCATATATTATCGTAGTGATATTTCATATTTTCTTCGTAGTCAATAAACTATATAAATATTTACATACACATCATGGAAATGCATCTGTTCACCTTCACATTCGCACAAAAACGAAATCACGTTTACAATGTTGATCAACCCAAGGGTTGGTACAGGTAAAAGCAAATCAGTATTTCGCACTGTCATACCCAGCATTTCTAACGCACAACGAAATAAATAACACAAATCAAAAATAAAGTGCCACTTAGGTTAGGTAGGTATGTAAATTAAACAAGTGAATCAAGTTTGATGCTCATCTCATTAGTTTTGCTTGTTTCTTGTTTCTTGATTAGTAGTGTAATGTTTGTTATCACAGGCGAAAAAATAATAACCCAGTGAACATAAACTCATCGCAATTATGTTTGTAAAAATTAGTGAAATCAACGTATTGTTGAAAAAAATTCGATAAAATGCCGATTAGTTGTCTTAAAACTTCGTTATTTTTTGTATGGTGTGTTGTTATGTGCTGCTAATAAATAATATATTTACATTGGTCAGATCTTCATACTGACAGTTCCGACAGCCAATCAATCCACCTCTCTTGCTCTATTTTTTGTTCAGTTCATATGTGTAAAAGTTCAGTTCAGTCCTAGAATGTGTTTAGTGTGTAAATATAATTAACAAAGAAATAATGAGTTGATTTGCCCGTGTTCGAGGGTGGCAAATACCGGTAGGCACATTGACAACTTTACAAAAGTTCACATTTGCACATGGTAATTGAAATAATTCCAAAAAATAAAAATAATGAAATATTAAACATACTTTCCACCTTCGCCGCTGAATTTCAGCGACCTCTCGTGAGGAATACAATTTCACTGTACAAAATAATCTACATTCCACAAAATCAACAGAAAGAAATCGAAAAATCGAACTAAGATACAAAAAATTAGCAATTTATCTAAGTTACAGAATGTTACTGTTGTTTATTACAGTATGTACAAGGGAGCACGAACCAATGCCTCCGCAGTTCACCAATCAAAGCACTAGTCACTGGAATTAGGAAAGCTGCGTTGTGCATGCGCACAATTGAGGAGCAAACGTTCATATTGTCGTGCCCGTTTTTGTTTTCTGTTTTCTGTTCATCGGTAAGTAGTCACGGTAAGTAGAATTCGATAACACTTTCACAATTGTTTGTTTGTGTTTTAACGCGTCATTTCCGAGTCAAAGCTGGTGTGGTGTGGGGTGGTGCTGTCCGCGCGCGCTTCCCGCGACAGTAGGAACATTTGGGAGTCAACCGCCGGCTCCAACGGTAGGTGGTGTGGGAGGGGGTGGGCGCTAATAGTAGGGATGGCCACTCCACGTGGCGGAGGCGGGCCACTCCTAGCTGCGCTTCGGCATCGCCGTCATGCTGCTGCCGAGCATGTATTTCATCTGCGGCATGAAGTCGATGACGCTGCGCGCCGCCACCAGGAGGACGGTCTCGTTGATGCTCTGGCACTTGCCATTCTCCACCAGCACGTGCATCTGTGCCCTGCAATCACCATCAATTTAGTGTGAGTTTTTGAGAGAGCTGACCCAGTAAACACACATAGAGGATATAACCATGTTATGTAACGGATATATCGCCGCGCTATATCAGGTATATAACCTTATATCCTGCTTATATCATGTACATAACCAAAGTTACATATATGTTATATACACACTATATTTTTGAATTGTTTTGTGAGAACTAATGAACATTTCAATTAATGGTGCCGAGGTTGTCGTCCTAAGATAATTTTAATTTTAAAATGTTACTTCTCCGAATAATCAAACCTGTTGCGTAAATATAAATGACGACATGTGATCCGCGCTAATAGCAGTCAGTATCTCCGAAAATGGGCTCTAAATTAAAATGCATATTAAGTACAGTGTCAGAGTAGATTAAAA
>JARJDQ010004446.1:0-11533 GCA_030264215.1 Geostiba sp. GC000077 | reverse complement strand
TTTTCAACCCCAGCTCACGTGCCCTCTGCTTCTTGAGCTCAGCTCGCACAAATTTAGATTTCGGTTTGGGCGTGCGCATCCGGATCGGTGGACCTTCCCGTGAGCGCGATCTCCTGCTAGTCCTGCTGGTCCTGCTGCTTTCTGGCGGGCTGCTTAATTCCTCACGGTTGATTACGCTTTTTCTACGGCCACGACGGCTTTGCCTATAGGGGGCAGCGGCCTGAAATGAGCTCAACGTCTGCGATACTTCTCGAGAGGCAGGAGAAGCCGGCGGAGAAACTGCCGAATTGGAATTCATTTCGTTAGTTATGGAAACATTCGTCAAGTCCAAGTCCGACACCTGCGTGCAATGCTCATGCAGGGAGGGCAGGGATCGCTGGGATGCTTCGCGAATGTCGCCAGTTTCAGTGTCCATCGGCGTCGAGAAGCGCGGAATATGATACAGGGACACCTGGTGGAAATCGGTTTTCAAGCAGCCGATGTTGCTAACGCGCGATGGAGCAGGTGCATTGAATGACTTCATTTGGAATTTTTCGCGAAGTTCGTGAGGTAACTCTGGAGATTCAATTAAATTTGAATTCAGTGAAAGATGGACATGGACATATAAATATTAATCGCACTTACCGCTATGAAATTGCAAGCCATATTTTATCTTGATACTATCCTCTTCATATTTGCAATCATTTGGAATTTTGTTAATGTACGTGAAGAACTTGACCACTTGGTCAATGGCATTTGGCCCGCGGAGAGGAGAACTTAAATCGCAAATTGCACTCATAATGTCATTCAAAATAAATAAACTCATTTTAAGTTTTAAAACATACCTATCCTCCTTGGAGTTTAATTTGTATTTAAAGGTAAACACAAATTCCTCGAGTGCCTCATCTGTGTTCACGTTCGCGATGATAACATAAATATCCTTTACCTAAAGTTAAAAAAAAATTTAATCACAATTTTTGAACTTTTTTTCACTTATCAACGTATGGGAAAACGAAATACTTACAAGTTTCTTTTCAATAAGCTCGTCAAACACCTTCTGAGTCGTTGCGTGCAACTGATAAGCACAGTGGCTAGACCGCATTGTTGAACGAAAAGCACAGTAGGGCACATCTTGAATGCTATTACTTTTGATATAATTCTGGTTAAAGTTGCAACGTCGATTTAACACCGTTGCTAAGGCAGGGGGTATAATAGTTCTTAAGAACTGAGTGGAGCCCAGATATGTATCAACATCGAGTGGCCAATTGATGATTGAAGGTGATTTTAGGGATACCGACATTGTGTTGCGAAATCACGATAATGGCGATTGGCTGATGTTTGTAGACGAAAAGACGAAAACTGAATCTGAAATAATCTCAATGTAAAATTGCTGTGTTGAATCAAAATGTGCAAATTAAGCAGAGTAATCGTGCGTTTTGCTGATTCGTGGGTATATTTTTGTGATATTTGCTCGTTTAATTAGATTTTTAAGCAATAATTAATTCAAAATTTCGTACTTACCTTGGTTATTTCTTCAGAGCTAGTGGACGCCGTGGACGCTGTCGCACGATCGACTTGTCAGTTGTCAAATTTGCAAGTCAGGCCGGGCACCGCTTTGTAACTATAGCGTTGCCATCGAAAAATTAAAATCCCTAGCTAGTAACTTGTACAAATATTAAATTTTAATTTAGTAATGTTTTTTCTCTGTTATAAAACACGACAATTTTAATTAGCGAATACAATTCCCAAACCTCTCCTCGACAGTCGGTTTATAATTGCTATTTATACTAAGCAAACATTTGTATTTTTAAAAACTTTGAATTTTGTGCAGTAAGTTCGGCTAAGTTCGGTGCTTCGAGAGAACTGCACAGCTGATCACAGTAGCCACGGTTGCAAACATTTACATGCGTAAATAAACACTCAACTTTTTTATATTTCACACGCTATAACGCTATAATTTAATGATAATTCGATAACGGTGGATTTATTACATGCGCACGTACTCGTAGCAAACCGTACCCATGAATTTGGGTCTCTTCAATCGCGTTAACCTGAAAGTAAGTACACATCTATCCAATCAACTCTTCAAGCAATGGTTGTATCTGGTTGTATCATCAATTGTTTTCCGCTTTGTTATTACATTTTGAAATGATGCTCAACAGGATACACCAGGTAACAAAGGCATGTATTCGGAATGGACATCGCTCAGTCATCAGGTACAGAATTTCGGCGATGCTGGGCATAGTGTGCTGGAGAAGTTTGGCATTCAGCCCAGCAAAGAAGTCACCAGCAACATTGTGAAGCAGCTGGCCAGCAACCTAGGCCACACACAGATACCTGAACCTAGTCAGCTCATCACTGATCATGAAGTGCAATGGTGCATGGAGGTCATCTGCTATGGGCTCTCACTGCCTCTCACTGAGCATGAAGCCATCAAAGATTGTGCCAACATCTACTGTGAATGGTTGAGTGCCCTCCTGCCTGCTGAGCCCAGGGTGTGTGTGCCTAAACCCATTGTGGATGATCCCAATGTCTATGCTAGGAAGATCATTCAGCATTTTCACTATTTGTTTATTCCAAGGAAGGGTGAAGGTAAGAGAGTTCATTTGATTTTGAAACCTTAGCAATTGATGCCTAATTGTGTTAATGTTACCTTTTTGCAAGACTGGGCTTTTATTTATCAGGATAACTTGGGTATGGCTTTATTAATTTTCAATTAGACTACTTAATCACCTACTTATAACACTTTTGCATCTGTTTCAAACTTCAAACACTACTGATTGCACTTACAATATTGGATTTTTAATCTCATTTAAAGAAATACTACATTATTAACTACAATTACTTAGAGTGTTAGAAATTTAGAATTGATTTATTTTGATCATACTAATCATGATTTATTTATTAAAAACAAAAAGTGTGCGCATGCGCCAACAGCGGTTACGGCACTGCTTTGTTGGTTGCATACATTACAATAGTTTCGAAGTGACGAGTCTAAATTTCACCGCCCAATCGTGATTTTTAGAGTTTCCAAGCAAAATTCTAAAATAAAATGTCGAAATATGTTGTTCATAGAGAAACCTAAACGTTGAAAATAAATTTATGGTTGCATACGTTAATTTACATGGTTTGGTTTTACACATCTGGGGCTCGTCCTTTTCTCTGCCACCATGTTTTCGCGATTCAGGAGAAAAATAAGATATAGTATACTTCAATTTCTTCAAGAGTTTTGAGAGGAAATTCGACATAATTTTTGCGACCTTCTGAAAAACACCATTTATGCGCATGCGCGAAAAGTAGTACATTTGTAGTAGTAGTTTTCTAGTGTTCAAAAACAACTGCATGAAAATTTTTCAACTAAAAATTATGCACGGAACAGGTGCAATTACCACACAACAAAAACTACAGCGAAATAAACACATACACAGCGTGTTAATAAATGATCGTCTTCACTAGGTATCGATATAATAAACAGACAAGCTGTAGTGTGTCACAGAGTGCTCAGAACACTGCAACTGATTGCGCAAGAAAGCAAAGTTTTGGAGCGTTCCACCTGGGAATCCCTGCTTTTGTTCCTCTTGGCGATCAATGACACTCTGCTAGCACCGCCTACGGTTAAGGACGATGTCGCCGACCAGCTTTGCGAGCGCATCCTCAGCGTCCTCTTTGAGATCTGGCTGCTCGCGTGCGTGCACAATTTCCCCTCGCCGCCATTGTGGAAGACGCTGCGCGAAAGCTGCATGAACTGGCGTCATCGCATCGCACTCGTTGAGCAGTGGAATCGCGTTAACCTGGCGCTCACCTCAAAGTTGCTCTCGTTTATGTATGGGCCGACATTTCCTGAACTTAAAATTGGTAAGCGTATGCAACAACTATTCGTCGCTAATGTTGGTGGCGCCACTTTCACATAACGAAACGAGTCAAACAAATCTCAACTGTTCAGAACCCAGTGATGCCATTGGCTATGCTGACTCCTCGTGACCTTATGTTTGACTCGTTTCAGACCTTCCATTTTCTGACACCAGGCGGCGTTTGGTTATGTTTAGAGACGAATATGTTTGTGTAAAAAACGTGTTTTAATGAAAGGGAATTCTGTGTGCCTAGGCGAAGATGACTTAATTCCAGCTGGCATGCCGGACGACTGCATCGCGCAGAGCTGGTATCGCTTCCTCAACACCATCGGCAATCCCGTGCAGCTGACGAAGCCGGATGTGATCAGCCAGACGCAGAAGTTTTTGCAGTTCGCGATCAGCAGCCCCGGCCCGGCGGTAGCCGATCCCTGCCAGCATCCGTCGCTGCAGTCGCTGCCACTGATCTTCCTCAAGGCGATGAAGGGCATCGCGGGGCAGGTGGACGCGTTCCTAGGTATTGCGCAGCCCGTCTCCTGGGAGGCGATGGTGCTGGGTGGCGGGCCGGACAAGACGAAGGAGGCGGGCGTACAGGGCGCCGGTGGTGGTGCCACGCCCTCACCCACGCCGCCCACGCAGCGCAGACTGGCGAAAAGTTTCAGCGTCGCTCCTTCTTCCACTTCTAAGGGTTAGCAATACGCACTGTAGCTCACGTATTCATTTTCACTCACAACGCTTTCACATCTACTAAACTAAGCTAAAATGCATACACAGAGAGTCACAAATAATGCACTAACAGCACTTGGTTCATGAACTTCATAGTACACTAGTACTGTGTACTGTGTTTGTGTTTTATTGTGATAATCATGAGTTTTTCAAACAGGTACACCGAGAATTTCGTTGATTGGTGTGACAAGCAGTCGTGCAACAGCAAGCATTCCAAATTCCAACTCAGTGTCGAGTAGTGGTCCCTCTTCAACATCAAGTTTGCCTTGTAAGTTATAATTTTATTGCAATACCCCTTGATTTTTGATGTAGAACTGCACACATTTTCGTATTTCCCTTGTTTTTCAATTGTGAATAAGTTACCACAACCTAATTTTTTAGCTCTCTCATCGATTGGAAGTGAAAATCGCATTCCTCTAGCACCAGATCGTCCCAAATGCAACAGTATTCTGCACCTCTTTGGCGAATGGTTGTTTCAAGCCGCCTTTATTGGCACTGAACTCACACAAAGTAAGTTTTCTAGTTTTATTTGATTACTTTTTTATTTGTTACTTCTATATCAAGGACAAACTGCTGCTGAAAAACGCCCAAGTTCCATGGTAATGGAACAAAAGAACTCGATAGCGTCAATGGGCTCAATAAACGATCCCGAAATCCCCGCGAATCTAACAATCGATAAGTACGAAAGCGGACGTGCTGAAGCTCTAGGCACGCTGTGTCGCATCATGTGCTCGAAGAAAACCGGCGAGGAAATCCTCCCGGTGTATTTAGCTCGCTTTTATCTCGCCGTGCAGCAGGGATTGAAAGTCGCGGCGCATCACAAGGAATGCGGCGAAACCGTCATCGCAATCCTTATGAATTCATCCGACTTGTTTCGCCTGGATTTGGACGGTGTGCGCATTCTCATACCGGACTACATCAATGCGCTGGAGATCGTCCTGCCGGATAAGAACTTGAAGTTTGGCACCGCTGTTGCCAAGAATGAACTGCGCAAAGCGTCGATTCATTTGCTCCTGTCGATGTTGGTGCTGCCGCTGCACTTTCAGAATATTACGATTAAAGAGCTCATAAGCACAGGTATGCACAAGTTGACTATCATTCTGTGCGCACTGCGCAAAAGAAATTGCCTATTTTTTCGAGGGTTTGTTTCGTTCAGGTTCAACTGATAGACCTACTACATTTGGCTTACTAAAACCGCGACTCATGAACTTGGTGATGAACGCACTGCAGGTTGAAAACGACCCGCAAAACACCCACATGCTTCTGGGCGGTTTATTCCTTTGCGTTCAAGACGCCTCGATCTACGAAAAGGTGGAGCAAGTGACGCAACCATCTTCAGAACCAGCGACGAATTTACTTAGCTCTGGTAAGTGCTTGCCAATTTAAAATGGCGGACATTTTGCGGAGCACAGTTTGTTCATTTTAGGTATCATTTTTATGGAATCATCGAAGCGTTTTCAACACCTGTATACTTGATTTGCTAAGCACTAAAGTTACTAAATGGTTCTTTTCTCTTAACATATTTGAGTATTGAATTGCATAATCATTGTTTTTGACATTTGAACCATTTGGTAACTTTGTGTCCATTATGTTGGTATTCCTGCACTGTTATTGCTATTTGGCTTTTGTTTTTTATTTGATGCTTCTGTAGTTTCGGACACGTCGAGTACCATAAGCAGTTCGTATTCAGACTCATTTATCAGTCCGGATCTATCCGATATGCAAGCACCAGGTACGTTTATTTTAAGTTTTAACCCTGACTGTGGTCCTTGGACACTAACAATTGCAGTATTTCAATGTATAATAATACTTTCACTTGCAATTAACACGGCTTGGGATTATAAGTTATTATATGATTAACACAAAAGCATGTCACAAAATAAAAAATCATGTCATAGAAAATAAAACAACAACTTTGTAGATTCCGCGCACGGATTGTTCGTGCGAGCAACCTACTTGGTGTGCCATCGATTAATATCCTCTTGGAAGTCGGATTTGAACATTTCCTTAGCTGCATTGGAGTTGTTATCAGGCCTGGCAAGAATTCACATTAAAGATTCCGCCGGGAAAATTAACGGTTTGCTCATCAGTCCAAGATTAGATTTATGTAGATACTAAAGTACAGTGTTGCAGATGCTTGTGTAAGGGCTGTCAAATGGATTTGCGATTATATTGTACAACAATGTTCGCGGCCACCGCAAGCGCATTCCAAAGATTTGCATTCGACAATCGTCGCGGCATTCCAGTGCTGTTCGGTGTGGCTGCTTGAACATCCCTATCTTCTTCACGATAAGGAATGTTTGACGAGAGTGTTAGAAGTAGCCGAGCTAGGTGTTTCCGGCACGAAATCCGTTGGCAAACCGGGCGAGAAAATCAAAATGAAGGAGGACAAAGAGCTAAAGCCAGTCTCAATGCGCGTGCGTGACGCGGCCGAGAATTTACTCACCTGCATTCTAGAACAAGTCGGATACTTTCCAAGCGAATGCGGCCCTGAATCTATCAGTAGCCTTCTGGACGAAGCTTTACTGCTGCAACACTGTAATTCATGGCCAAGCGGATGCAATAATCAGGAGAAGGCCGTCGAACGCTTCCGATACTTTATTTCGGACAATGTGATGCTTGCCTTGTTGGAGGAGCCGTTGGGCAATGACCAGGATCCGCAGCCAACGGTCACGGTGCTCATCCGTGGGCCGTTTGGTCGACACGCGTGGACAATGCAATTGCGGCATCTGCCACGGCATAAATCGGGTACCAAGTATCATGCGCCCACGATGGGGCGGCCAGTGGTGATGCAGGATGCGCCCGTGCGGCCCACCGTGCGGCAGAAGTACTTTCCGGATAGCGTTGACCGCGTGCAGCAGTGCAAGGTGGATCAGAGCATTCCGACGTTGGAGTCTGTCTTTGCCGATAGCGAACAAGCCACGGATGAGACTAACAAGTTGGCGCAGTTGATTGGAAAGCAAGCGGCTTGCGAATCGGAGATGGAAGCGCGTGTTGAGCAGTCGGAGTGTTCACCTCCCAGTGTGGTGCATGAGTTTCAAACTGCGCGGTTGTTTCTTTCGCATTTTGGGCTGTTGAACTTGGATAACGACGTATGTTCCATAACCTATACATAACCTATATTTTCAACTAACCAACGATCAAATCAACATTATGAGTATTTTGTTCTAGCCCGAAGGCAATGGCCCGTCTCTAATAGCAATCGACAGCAGCTCGTCGGAGTTCTGCAAGGACCTCTCCAACCTGGACGCGATGAGTCCGCGCACCTGCGATACAGTGCACGTCTTTTACGTAAAATCGCAGCAGACAAATGTGCAAGATATATTGAGCAATGCATTGGTTGACAGTGCTGGTTTACTCTCGCCGTATTTCATGGAGTTTTTGAAGTCGCTGGGTTGGGTTGTCAATGTTGCGGTGCATCCTGGGTGGACCGGTCATGTGTCTACAAGTTGGGCGATTTCTAATGCAGAGAGCGTTGCCACGAGCAATGGGATATATGATGGACAATCGCAGGTTTTATATTGGTCGGATGCTTGCTCTGAGATTGCGTTTGTTATGCCCTCGACGCTTAAACCTTTTGTTGATGCTGAGACACAGTTTCATTCTGCAAGTTTATCATGTATGTATTTGGACAGTATCTATAGGATAGAATGTTGCAAAAGAACTAACCTAACATAAACTAAGACGATAACAGTGATTTTGGTGCCTGAGAAATTCTAGCTAATTTATATGAATACGATACTCCGAGTTCAAATATGAAATTAGATTCAGCGCCCCAAATTATCTAAAATCAGCTTGAAAATCTTTGGCACAAAAAAGTGTTTTTTTTTTGCTGGTCAGTGTAATCATCAACTCTAGTCGTTCATATTTTATGTTCAGCTTGGTATGAGCGAAGTTTATCCGAACCCGGACGAGAAAAGCGCACGTTGTCACTTGATCTGGACAAGCAATCAGCGCCGGTGAGAAGACTCACACATAGATCCAGCCTACACCCGCCGACGAACACGAAAATTATGATTGTGTGGTTGGAGAGCTATGAGGATCACTTGAAAGTCCCAATAGGTACGTACAACATAACCTTTAAATGTTTAAATTAGTTTCTTTAAATTGTTAGAATGGTTAGAAGTTAGAATGAACAAACGAATGTGTTTGTTTTACTTTAGACGATTTACTGAACAGTATGCACACCGGGTTGGAAACGAGTCCAACGCGTCCCGCGGATGTCCTCGTGATATACTTACACCTAATGACGTCGGGGTTGTTCCGCGTGCATTTGCAAGGACCAGGAGGTCGTGTTGGACTGGCGTCGCCGCTGATCGATGGCATGATCGTCAGTCGACGAGCTCTGGGACCACTTGTCCGACAAACCACGTTGAATATGTCACGACGACGACGGCTGGATTCAGATAGGTATGAAAATAATGAAGATGTCGGCCAAACCAGTGATTTATGATGATTAGATGGTTTTAGTCGTGGACCTCGTGGATAAATGTAATTTGTAAGATGTTATTGCTCTGTTTGCAGTTATCAGCCGCCGCATGTGAGGCGCAGGTTCAAAATTCAGGACATCGTGCAGAAGTATAAACGCGAGATGACACCACCAGAGCTACTCACCTACTTATTCAGCAATCCATAAGAATTCACACATTTTCTGCACTAGAGGTTAGATTATTACAGTATTAATATTAAAGTAATAATGTAATACATATATTTATTATACAAAGCTTTAAATCACCCAAAAATACGTAAGTTATCTTTGAGTCTGGCCTTTGCCACGCGCGCTTGTTCCTTCGCCGCCTCCAACGCCAAACGATCATTCTCCAAGTGCATTTGATGCTCTGAATGAGACCACTGTTGGTACCACTTTTTGCGCCGCTTGATTTCAATCGCCTCATCCTCGCTGTAGTCCCAATCGCGACGCCTTGCATTCGATAAGCACGTATACAGTAACAGCGAAGTGACTTCTAGTATTCCCAAAATGCCTAAAATCACCTCCCACTCATAGAAAGTGTTGTGTTGCGCAATAATGCCAATCATGACGGAACACACAAATCCCATAGTCGCTCCCAGTGCGTTTACCACTGACATTACAAACCCGGAATGATGAACACTAATATCAATAATGTTCACCATACCACCGGGATAGTAAAACCCCTTGAAAAATATCGCAAGGGCAAAGCACGAAATGGCGTATTCCATGCGGCATTGCGAGACGATACCGAAGCACAAGCAGACGAATGATCCACAGTTTGACAGATACGTGTAGGACTTGCGCATTATTGTAACATTGATGTTCTTCTTTTGAATGAGGTAATCGGCAAGCAGTCCGCCTAAACACCCAGCAGCCCATTGCAAGAGGAACAGAAAGCCAACCAAACTGTTCTCCATTATGTTCAGGCCAAGCACTTGATTCAGATACTTCGGGAAGTTGCTCATTAATGTGTATAGCAGAAGGTCGTGTCCCATCTCCATGATAATGATACCATAGACGCAGCGATCTGATAATATCAACTTGTACGGTGTCTTTACATTGCGCTTCATGACCATTGTCTGTTTCAAGTAGTCGAACTCACTCTCATGGATGTAGGGATGCGTTCGCGGGTCGGAGAAAACGTAAATCATGAACAGCGAGCAGTAGAGCAAGCCGATGCCGGCCCACAGGTAGAAAGCAACCGGCCAGCTCTGCCACATCGAGAGCAGCATGCCGGTGCACACGTGACCAAGCACAATGCCGAGAGAATTCGCCGCGAAGACAAGCCCAGTGACTGAAGAGCGCTCCAACGGTGGTATCCATCTTGTAATTAGTGAAGATACAGCTGGGGCTGTCGCGCCTTGACTGAGTCCTGTCACAATGCGCAGGAAGCATACCATGCCCCAGGATTCAACACCAATGGCCGCTAAGGGAATGCACGCGGTTGAGATGGATGAGAAGAGCATGCCAAGGAGTAGTGGATATCTTGGACCGTAGGTATCGCACAGGATGCCAACTGGAATGTGCGAGATGAAGTAGCCAATGAAGAAGGCACCGAGATTGAAGCCCTGCTCGGCCTCTGACCAATTGACGCGCCCGCCGCCGATGTTTGTGATCACGATCGCTTTCTTACCATTCGGGCATGTGGCATTCTTCAGCTCGTGTTCGACCATCTCGACGATGGCGATGTTCAGTGCGGCGCGCTGGGCGAAGCTTAGCAGCACCGCGAAGAGCGCAAAGGTTGCTACCACAAAGCGCATCTCGCCGATGCAGCATGCGCACTGACAATACACGCAACCCAGTCGCATTTTGAATAATATATAAGTTCACTATAATTTGTCACTCAACGTTTGACATTTATAATGTTTTGGGATTCGCCCAGCTGTTCAGGGTAGTACTTCAGGGCGAATTCCTTCATTTTCCTTGTAGTAGGACCCAGGAAAACATGTCCTGCTACATCCTTGTAGTTGGTGCCAGCGGGTGATCAATCTGTAAAAACAAAAGTGTATACTTAATAACATAACACCGCCCAACACTGATTTTGGTGCCGGTGAAATTAGAGCTAATTTTATATGAATATGATACCCCCAGCAACCCCGAGTTCAAATAAGAAATTTGTTTTTTCTTATCAGCTCTAAAGTCGTGAAATTATTAATTGATTTCACGTATCGAACGCTACTTTTTCGAGATATTCTGGTATGAATTTGTGATGAGTCCCTTTTTAAACTCCAGAAAAAGTTTAGAGCACTCGACATTGGATATTTTGGTATCAGCGGATACCCTGATAAATTCTCTTTCCAATTATATTTAACATTCATATGCTCACATGTTTTTTTTGCGAGTTAGGGCTGTCTAAACAAATTTTCGTCTACAACAAAAACTACAACTATAGTGAATTCGCTGGAACCTTACCGATTTTTGACGTTTCTAATTGGAGATGGGTGGGGGACTCCAGCGGCGCAATGGTGTTGAGTGAAGGAGAGAGGGGATATGATCTCCCTTACCCACG
>JARJDQ010004416.1:0-20599 GCA_030264215.1 Geostiba sp. GC000077 | reverse complement strand
TTGAAGTATGTACAGTACTTTATCTGCGACCATAGTCGATAATACAAGATAATAATTCGACAATATTTTGAGGTGTTGATGTCAATGACAGCTGTTTGACGCTTGACAGGCTTCCACCGTACGACATGTGTTTTCCGTTTATATACATGACATACATATATGTTGTTTTCCACTGATATATGTAGGGCATATAAGTGGAAAACACTTTCAATTCAATTGATATGAAATGCACTGTTTTCAAAGCCACCATATTGATTGAAAAACATTGCTTTCGACTATGGGAGCAGATAAATATATTTTATTCTTGTTTTGGTATATTCTTGGTATAATCTTGTCTTGAAGTAAAAAACAAAAAATTTTGATCTTGAAAATGTTAGCCATCTATGTCTTGATTTTGTCTTTAAAAAATTAAGAAAATTATTTTATTCTTCTCTTGGTAGGGTTTTCAATCTTGTCTTGAAGAAAAAAAATCTTGAAAAATCTTGACATAACTGATCTTGAAATTTTGCGCCAAGAAATAATTCTTGTCTTGATCTGGACAACAAAAATCTTGAAAAAATCTTGAATTTCCTAGATGCGTCAAGTGCACTTTCATATTGCAGTAACATCTTAGATATGGGTTTAAACGTTTTTTGCGATACATTTTTTTTTATTATACAATAAAGTTCTAGTTCGATAATTCGCTAATGTTGTGTTGATAATGGGACATTAGTTTGATATTTAGCCTTGTTTTAAGATTTGAAAGCACAGTTCAAGCACATTTCAGAGGTTGGTATTTGGTATCCGTTGAGGCATTGAGGAGCTGTGTAAAGGTAGGTAGGTCTTTGGACAGCAGGTAGAAAACAGTGCGGCTTCGGCGTCGACTGGCTCGTTTCGTGTGTTTGTTTTCGGAGCTTTTTTTCGCCTTCACCTTGTTGCTGGTGTTTGCATCTTGTTTGATTCCCATTCCCCGCCACCCGCCATCCGCCATCCTGTGGACCGCTCGCCCCCCATTTAACAAGACCCTCATTATTGTCCAATGTCCATCCACCTTCCTCACCGTGCTGTGTTGGTTTTCGTGAGTGTTTAGGTTCTTAATCACATTTTGCGCGCTACGATTTACAGATTTACATTTGTGATAGAAGACCATGCAGTACTGACTGCACTTGCTGTTATCTATTTTCCATGGTCTGACCCAAAGGCCCAACTGCCCAAAGAAATCGTGCATGTCGAGAAACACGCCCTCAAGGTATGAAATTATAAACGAGGTTCAATTGTACATTGTGGGCTTGCGGTTGTTATTGCGCGCGCCTTTTCGTGTGTCAGGTCCCAACCACAATGCCCAGTGTGGTGCAAATGGTTTTTTAAAGAGCACCAACCCAAATGCACTTGCGATGCGGATTTGGGCCCCTTTAAAAAGCTAAAAGTTAAGCCCAGACGCGTGAAGGTTCTTGGGGCCCAGTGCCCAGCAGACGACGAGTTCAGATCTGTCTAACTAACCAAACTCCCAACTCCCTCGGCTCGACTCCGAAGACCGGTTTTCACCATCCGAAGAAGTTCGCGCGCGCGCGCACAGCCAAGAGAGAGGAGTTAACTTGCACGCACGTCGGCATCTTCGATTATTTATCCTGCGGTTGTTAGCTGCCTATGATTATAGCTGTTTTTACACGTTTATGTGGTTTGCTGGTTGTATTTTACGGCGGGGCATAAATTAATATTCGGCTGGGGTCCGTTATCCGGCGTCGGGCGCTACGCACATCTCTCAAGTCTTGAATAAATAACGCGCGCGCCAACATATCGATTTACATACAGAGAGGTGAGACACAACAAGGATGTCGGATGCGATAACCGGATAACCAAATTCATATCTGCGAAATTAATTTCAGACTCCGCAACTCCACGCACGACTTTTCCTCTCCTCCAGGCCGGCAGTAACCTGATAGATGCCGTCTGCCCAAAAACGAAGTGTTCGTTAAATGATGCTTGAAATTCGCGGCAGGAATAAAAAAAAAGCGCGCGGCGGCGCGCGCGTCGATAAAACGTAGAAGGCTAGGGTTGCAATAAAATGTGTATTTACGACGCGCGCGCGAATGAGACGCCAGACGCGGATTTTCCTCACTTTAAAAACAACTCCGCAGGCATGCAGGGCGGCCCCTGCTGGACCCGACAGCGCGACACCTCGGCGCGAAAAGCGCACTGCCCCGTCTTGTGGAAGAGGCTGACGGTAACAACCGGCGACATAAAGTGGGACCCCATCGGCCCGATTGCCATTCGCGCGCCGCAATCGTCGTAAAATTAATTTACAAAAGCAACTAAAAACGCATCATTTCCATCTCGCCATCGCATGCACCCATTAAGCTCGGGCTAAGCAGCAAGGCATCGACATAAATTATCTCTCATCAGAGCCTAACCCGACATAATCACTATCGAAGTCTTCGAAGACTCTCGAAGTGTTAATAAAACAATAGAAACAAATTTGCTCTGGAAAAAAAAAACTTGAAAAGTAAAAACACGCCGAGGAACAACGGACACAACACCGCAAGAAGACACAAGACAAACTTCAACAACGCCAGTGTGTCGAAGGTTTTTCGCGCAAAAAAAACTTGTTGTTTGTCTAGTTCCCCATTCACAGAGGAGAGAGGAGAGAGGAGAGACGAGTCGTGTGTGTTTGTCTGTCGGCTCGGTATTTGCAGAACGCTACTGCTCGACTGCTTCACTTCCACGAGCCCAGCCACTGCGGAGGGACAACTTGTAAATTGCACCGTGTTGCCGACGACGTCGCCGAAGAAAAACGAAGAAAAACGAAGACAAACTTTTTTCAACAAGTTTCACAACTTATGACGAAGAACCACACGCGACTACCAAGTTATCGATTCGTGCATGTGTGTTGGTGTGTGCAAGGAAAACTCATTTCGTGTACTTTGTATGCCGGAATTATCCATCAGATGAATGTTATAGAAAATGAGGACAATTTACGGCGGGGCGACGCATGAATAATAAATTCTACAAATAGATGTTTGATGGTGAATTACTGACACGGATGGGTTGCTGGTTACGTTTTATTTCGACGATTTTCGACTGCTTGGAAGACTCGACGTGAATAGAAATCTATCCATAAGTGGCTATGACAAATATTGGAAGAATTCAGTTTAGACGCGAGTCGCGACCGCAAATTCGTGACATCGTTAATAATGCATGAATCCAGAGTTTCCACCACAAATTGAACAAAATGGGCATTTTAAATCCTACCAAGCAAAAAAAAAGCCAAGTAGATCGAAAATTATCTCTTTCAAGAAGGAGCAAAGTAGACTTGACTTAATTTGATAACAACCGGTCGCGAAGTTGGGGCAAGGGCACGCAAGGGTTCATAATTAAATACGCGCAGCGAAATGCAATAAGCAGGTGTCGCGCGCGATGTTTACGTCGTGTTTTTTCCTTAATTGAATACCTCGGATGTGTTCGGGGCGCTCGCGCTCGTTTGCTCGTTAATTAATTTAAGTTGCCGAGGTGCCGTCATCCGCTGAGTAAAAAGCTTGCGACGAGCGAAATTCGTTTGCATATTGTTGCCCTGTATATTTTCGGGGGCATTCAAATTTTAATTAGCATTCTTACAGTTACACCTGCAAGTGTGGCAAGCAGCGGCCAGGCGAATTTTTATCTGAACCGCAATCCCACAATCCACTTAGTCAGAAGAAGTTTGTCATTGAAGAGCAGCAATTTACAATTTGAAAGTAGACTGCGTTGACTGCGTTGACGAGTGATCTCCACCTTCCAAGTGAAGGCAAAAAAATGAAGAAGACGCCCCTGCCCCTGATGATCAAACAAGACAAGGCAAAGAGCAAACGCAAACCAAATACATGAAAATCGACTACCTGCTCAAGTTCAGTCCCACTCGAGGTCCGGACCCGTCGCCCCGCATTTTACTATTATTATATTTATCTACTTTACAAGGTACGATAATTTCGTGTGTCGAACTATATAAATGCACAACGGCGCGAGTGAGAGGCTCGCCTCCTTGGCTAGACGACTCAATGAGTTTGTTTTCATGCTTTTCACAACGACGAGGGACCTGCGTTTACCTACATTTTACAAGCGCATTGGAACGCACGCAATCGTGAGCATTTCCTCTCTTCGAGACTCTTCGAAACTACGTCTTCGGAAAAAAGGAATGTCACAATATTTTTTGCCCCACCGAGTACCCATAAAGGACTTTAAAAGATAAGCAATCTTAGAACTAATGTCTGAATCAAACCAAACGTCCACATAAGTCCAAATAAGTCAATTTTTACATGGAATCCAAAAATTTATCACGTGCTAGCATTAGTGATTGGGTCGCTCCTCGTGTTGGGTGTGCAGTTCGGGCAAGAAAAAGAAAGTATTTCGGTTTTGTTTTCTTTAAGCCGTTGAGAGGATATTTATAGGCTTGCGGGGCTTCGCCATCGGTTCGGAAGAGTATGGCGAACGGTGGACGCGCCGCGTCTATTTGCGTCGACGCCCTCGCGGCGTCTTTCATTCCTAATTGCTGTTTAATTTCTCGTGCAAGACAGATTATTGTATAATTGGAAAGTCACGGTGGTGATATACTCCCAGGATGTACGGATTGCGGTTGGGCGCACCGGGTGGACGGGAAGTTTATACGTTTCGTCAGCGAATGCCGCAGTGTCACAACACGAGCCCAAGCGGGAGAAAGAGTTTCCACGCTTCCCCCGTTGAAACGTTTAATGCTCGTTTATCTAACGAATGTGCGTATAAAATCGGGAAACAAATGGTCCCTGCATGCAGAGTATAAATAGGATGGTGGCAAATCCAATCAAATACCTTCACGAGTTGCTCACGAAAACTGTCAAGATCGAGAAAAATGTCAAGATCGAGATCAGTTACGTTAATATATTTTTGACTGTTATTCATAGATGACACAATATTTTCAAGATCAAGATTTTTCAAGGCAAGATCAAGAATGAGACTCTCTCTAGACCAAAATTATTGGCTTGGTTTTTGTTGTCTATTCCGAACATCCGAAAGGGATGCGGGACGTCGAGACTGAGTCATCGTAAAATTCCGAATTAGACTTGGGAGGTTTGGGAGTTATGGGTACTCGCACCCGCACGCGTAAATTTCCAAGAATGCGTCCGTAACCGACAAATAAATATAAATAATTTGTAAACAGTTAACCCGAATACGACCGCCAGCCGGGTCGGCCCTGCGCTTGCGTGCGCGGTGCGAGCCTTGAATGTGAGGCTATTAATGGCATTCAATATTCCAACCGGATGTTTCCCAAACACCTCACTCTCTTTTGGTGGTATACATTTTCTGACACGTGCAGAACACGCGTGTGCGGCGCCTCTGGAAACACCAAAATTACACGCAAACAAACATTCCTAATCCCAATCCCAATGTCACTCTAAAAGCACATCGTCAAGAAAAAGACGTGCTGTAGTTGTGATATTGAATTAAACCCTCCGACCTCAGTTTCCTGCATTGTGTTGCATTTTGCATGCCGTTGGCGCGGGTGTCATTGAACTAAATTAATCTTAGAAACCAGTCCGTTTTCGAGCTTCCCATATGAGCTGCACTGGGCACTGGCACCGCGGACGGTGTTTTATAACCCAGGTTCCAGGTCCCAGGCCAAAACCCAAGCAACAAAACCTCGCATCCTCCATCCTCTCCCAGCTGCAGCCCACAGTGTGAACGTGAACGGGAGAGGCTGGTGAGGCTCTGCCGAGGCCGTTTGCCCAACCACACATCCATCATCATCAAAACGCAGAGGCAGCGAGAGCGCAGGCTGAAACTCTCGTTATGCTTGTTGCTCTGCACCATGGCAGTGCCGTTCCGTTCTATTGGTATTGTGATTGAGCATCTTGCAGCCCCACAGCCCGGAGGGGCATTATAATCTCGACTTCTCGAGACTCATATGGTCCACGGTCCAGCTTCGGGTATCGGGCCGCACTCCCAGACCCCAGTAATGTGCAAGTAGTGCGTTTCCAATCCGATCGTGTTGCCATCGACTTTCGATCTTCGACGCTTCCAACACCGCGACCGTGAACTTGCAATACACATCGACATCGACATCGACATCGACATCGTGATTGTGTCCAGGGCAGAGCAACTCAAACTCACCAAGGTACCAGTTTCTCATCGTCTAGCTACGCAGGACGCAGCGAACGCCCGTGGAAGGTGGAAATGAGAGAGTATCGGGCTGCTATTTACGAATGCAATTTTTCATAGCGTACGCACATGCAGGCCACTTAAGAATGGAATTATGCCCCGTCTTGGGCGTCGCGCAATGTGATTATAACTTCACGCTTCTTCAAAACTTAATTGCGCCTTTTCAATGTCCAATTTTCCATCGTGGCCGCAGCCGCGGCCGTAGAAATTAAATTCAGAAAAGCACGAGCAATAATTTCCTATGATAATATGCGCCGTATATGTGCATTATTTGTCCGCCGGTGATTTATTAAACACGGCGAGCGCTGCGTAGCTCCTTGCGCCGCCGCCGCCGTTGACACGCGGCTATATTTATACAAATTAACGACGTCGTCGCCGACTCCCCGCATATAATTCTTATATTTTCGTTAATAAACATCACACTTTTGGCCTAAAACCCTAAACCCCCTAAACCTAAAACATGCATCTTTCATCATCTTTAAAGAGGACATCTTTAAAGAGAGAGAAGATGTCGTTGGCGCCCACTGCCCATCTGCCCAGAATTATTGATTTTCAGAATCGCCGCGACCTGCGAATGATTATAATTTTCACAGGCATCACAGGTATAAATATGGGTTTTGTGGGTGCTGTGCAAGCGCACCATCCAACACGTCGGCGTTGCCGGTTGCCGGCGTCGAATGAGGCCTTCTTCGTCGCCCCGAAATTAATTTACACAACCAGTTTCTGCTGCGTCCCCGGCGCACACTGCACACACGGGCAACTCTTTGTTTTAGGCGCTGCGCGCGCGTGGAGCGCTTGCGTTTAAAACGGCTCGTTGTTTATTAGTGCGCCTTCGCCTGGTGGACTTCGTGCGGCGCGGTAACCAGACGTCGCGACTCGCGACCAAGGCGGCTGCAACTACCGCATGCATACACAACAGCATGACACATGATGCAGCAGGGCAGGCGGAGGAAGCAGCAGGGCCGTTTTTCGCATGAAAAAAAATCCAATCAAGACTGCTAAACTGCTAAGCAATGTTGATTAATGAGGTATGAGGAGAAGTTGGTAAAATTTGTGTCAGGACCAGGTGTTGATGGTTGACCCGTCTCTGTCCTGTTAGGCCTCGTTTATAAACGGAGCAAAAACCAAAATTATCCTTGCTGAAGATTAGTAACCGCCAGGATTTCAAAGCGCGTAACAACACAATGGAATCCGCTTAATAGGACCACATCGGAACCGGATGCCCCAAAACCGATACGACTTCCAACAAACCTATATTGGAATAGTATCCGTCCCAGAACTTTTTATGGTTGTCCCTTATAACCATAATATAAGCCGATTCCACTATATTTTGCTCAGAGTGCATAAACAGAGCCTTATGAGAAAATGTCGACGTCCAGTTAAGACGAAACGCGTCGGCGACGGGCGACGGATTAACGCCAGTCGTGTGCTCACTACTCAGGCTTGATGTATTGCTGCTCCGAGTCTCCGGCATTTGCGATTCATCCCTGCGGCGCTGCGCTCTCGCAGCCTTTTAGCATGATCAGCATCTCCCAGCGTCAGCAGGTTTGGGGCCCAAGCAGCACGCGCGCGGGCGCACTCCATCCATCCCGAAAACGGATTCAGCACCTGATTTAGGCAAGTCAATTTCTTGGACGTTGACCTTTGGAATGCGCTGGTGCATTCTCTGTTATGTTCCGTGTGTGCGTGCGCGAAGGCGTCGCGGACTCGCGGCAAAAGCGCGAGAAGAGGAACGGCGACAACCCCGCAACGGCTTTTTGCCCCAACATACGATTGGCATTGGCATTCAAAAAGCAATAAGCGTCCAGGCCAGGCCAGGAGAAGACACATCTTAGGCAGCGATTAGTGGAACCGCGCAGCGCGAGCAATTATCTTTCAGGTCTCCCTATGGACTCTGACCGAGAGTCGCTCGAGCTGCGCGATTTCACTAATCGCTGCGTTAATGTGATGGAAGGGCCTAGGGCCGACCAGGGCCGCCCAGGCAAAGAATGACATTCTCATTTTGAAAGAATGCAAGATTGGAAGATTTAAAGATTGAAAGATTCATTCGATTATAATTACGTCCCCTTCCCCCAAGAAAGAAATGCTCTTAACCATCTTCATCCATCTCATAAACATAACCGAGTGACGAGAGACGAGTGAATCTGATCAGTGATCACTGATCAGGATCATTGATAAAGTTTTGGGAAAACTCTGTACCGCCATTATACGAACCGTCACACAGTTTAGGTTCAACTATTGTCAATGAATTGAATACTTATTACGGTTCAATGAGCCGTGTCATAGGGGATTGTGCGCCGCGCCGCTGATAGTTAGCTAAAAATGAATTTGCATGTCTTGCACTTCAATTCTACACAGGGTGTTGTGCAAATCTTTACAAAAATTAGAATATCGAGATTCCAAGTAGAAGCATATCCTAGTTATTGGAACAGAGTTCCTTAAATTACGACAGCACGTGTTCTGACTGGGTGGACACTCGGTACGGCGTTCCGACTGCCCAATGTTGAGTGCCGACTTAACATTAGGTTAGGTAGAGCACCTAAGAAGCACCTAGGAAGAGCACCTAAGAGCACAGCATTGATATCTTATATATTATGTATGCTTGCTGCAATAATCAAACACCTTGTGTGCTAGTGCCACGTCGAAACGAGTAACACAATGCAGCTCTCTGTGCGCATGTAGATGACAAGTGGGCTTCCTAAGCACTGACGCTGTCGTGGCTAGTCCTAGCCTAGAGGGACTTGCCCAACACACACCCAGGCCCCCACAGTACAGTGCAAAGGCAAGGAAATCTCTGCAGGTCTACAGGCATACAGGCATACAAGCCAACAGCAGTATGCAGACGTACGTGAGGTAATGTTGTGCCGTACGTGCATAAAGCTAACTAAGGTCTGTTCGAGTAGGACGGTAAGTGCGCGCGGCCGCTTTTCCGCTCCCTCCCCGCTGGTGATACAGGCCCAGGTGATCGTCCCCTGGTCCCCGCTAATAAGCCGCCACACCGCGAATCTCGCCCTCTCGCGCCTTCGGGAAGACGCATGAGTCTGCACAACGCGCGCAGATAATGATTATGAGCTGCAAGCCCGCAGCAACAAAGCCCAAGACCATATTTGACTTTTAAAAACTAACGCTCAAATTCCAAGAAATCCTACTCTCTAGCTCTAGTCTCTACTCACCATTGACACGGGGATGGGGCCCGTTCCGTTGGCGTAGCCGTACGGAGACACGAGGTAGCCCATGTTGAATGAAGATGTGTGGGCGCTGGGCTCCACCTTGCCTGGAAAGTAAGCAATCACATACATCATTAATAAAATGCACGAAATTCATAGCATATAGTATATATAATACTGGGCGCAGCGCAAAACACAATTTACTGCTCTAGAGTGGCAATGGGGCAGCACATTCCTATGCTTCGGCTAAACCGCTAAACCAAAACCCACGACCAACAAGAATCAATCTGAATATGGACGGATATCCATATCGGAATTAACACAGCACACACACCGCAGCTGAACCAGAATTTATGTCTTCTTATTTAACCGCGATTACAACTGTGTGGCACATGCCAACCATAAAATCGAGCCCATTGTCTAACGATGTCCATATCCATACCGGACCATATGATACGCATAGTCGTATAAAAAAAACAAATCATTGTCAAAGCGAACGAATTTAGTATTTATTAGTCGATTCGTGAGCAATAAATTACGGTCTAATGATGTCTGCCCGCGTGACTTGACTAGGACTACAAATACAACGCAGCGCCAAGAGACTCCAAGACAAGATCCAACCATGATAATCCAATCCAACAGATCGAATCATCTACCTCGGAGGAGTAGAGGAGTATCGGGGAAATTGTTATGCTACGCGGAACACGGCGCAAAATCTTGGTGGAATTACTTACTATATAGACAAGACTAGACCAGACTAGAGGACTAGAGGACTAGATGACTAGATGGAAAGTGAATTAAGGAACGTTTAATGTCCGCACAACGGATACTTGATTTATTGAACAAGAGAACAAGGTTACACAACGCCGCCCGCCGCCGCCAATCGGGAGAGCAAGCATTTATTTGTCATTGCCGATGATCGCACGGAATTTGAATTTAGAATTTATGCTCGAGCAGTGAACAGCCTGGATCCCTAGCCGACTAGCGCTAAAGAGCCACGCGACTCGAGCAAAGTTTAGTGTCATACAAACGCCAACGACATTCATAAAAGTTTAACGTACATCATCCGTGAGCGTTTATGGCGTAATCAGGCTACATATTGTTTCTTACAAGTGTGACTAACCGACTAACGCAATGCGTTCAGTTCATGATCATGGATGATGGCAACAGCAACATCCATGATATCATGGATACGTTCTCAAGAACCCATTGTAATGTACGTTTTTCTACGACCACTTTTAAAATAGTACAAACAAACAATGGTACAAACAGGGTTTGTACCATTAGAAAATGTCACTTGACATACATTTGACCCTCATTTGTCTACTTTCTGGGGTGTTGGAAACTTTCTGCACACCTTATCGAGTATCCATCACAACACTACGCAAAACGCAAAGAAGGTAAAAAGATAGACTTCTTCTCCAAAATTCGGTGAATCAGAAAAGAAGCCGTGGGTGATATAAAATCACAGCACCACAGCCATATCATCGTATTGCTGCAAACAAATTGCCAAAACTACCTCCTGCTTGTTGTACAACAGCTGAAGCATGGGGAATGCAGTACCGCAGTACATATCACAAACAGTGCCAGCAGTTACATCTATAACTAACATCATAAGAAGAGAGATAACTTAGTGAATAGGAAATGTGCTGCGACTGGAGCAACTCAGGACATAAAGAACACTATTAGGAGAACGTAGAAAATGCAGTGTGTATAGCTAGTGTATAGAAAGCGCCTCTAATATTCCCTCGTGTCTTGCAACACTCATGCATAAACTCTCACTTTCTACACCAGTTATACAAACTACTATTGTCCTATTAGAAAATGTCACTTGATAACCGATTGACATTTGACATACATTTGACTGTCAGTTGTCTACTTTGTGGGGTGCTGGAAATATTCTGCACACTTTACCGAGTACCTATCACAACTTTAAGATATTATTGGACATTTGTCATATGTTTAGCAAGACGAGACATCAGCCTCAGTAAACAGTAACCTCAAATTGAATCTGACAGTCGAACGGTTTACAAATTACAAGTTGAGCAAAACAAGAGCAAAACACAAAGAAGGTAATGATTTGTTGCATTTAAATAATAATTGCAATGAATCAGTGTTAAAACTGCAGTATGCCTGAATAGTGTTCTCTAAAATTCGAAACAGATTTGCCAAGGTTGCCTTCTGCTTGCTATACAACTGCTGCAGCATGGGGACTGCAGTACTGTCAATCTAACTAACATCATAAGAAGAGAGTGAATAGAAAATGTGCTGCGACGATATGGTCGAAGGAAAAAGCATTGTGCATAGGCTATATCAAAATGAAAATATTCATTATTTTCCATTAACGCATGTATGTACGTATGCGTATGTGTATGATCTGCTCTGTGCATATTCATGAAAGCGCAATTTACTGACGCGTGAAACAATAAACCGTCATTATGTAACTTATTAAAACATCAATTTATTTTAAATTAAATTGTGACTGCACACGCATCGCCGCAGGCAACGAGCGGGCGCTGCTGCACGGGGCTGTTATTAACAAATTTTCAACCCCTCTTTACAAAAAAAAAAAAAAAAACTATGCGATGCGCTCCCAACGCTAATTGCTTTTAATAAACCGAGGGGGCGCTAAAGATAATATTTTGATTACTATTACGTATATATTTTCGAAATGTGTTAATTGCGCAAACAAAACGCACATTTTCGACACATTAACGAGTAACGACGCCATCCATATCAGCGCGGCAAAAATATTTACATTGTGCGGCGCTCAATCATCACAATGTGAGTGAGCCACGAACAAAAAAAGGCACAATAAATTAATTTACGACTTGTATTAATCAAGCCGGAGTCAAAGTCAAGTCGAAAGGAGTTGGAGTGAATTATGAGGCAAGAACGCGCAAGGCACATTTCAACGGGAGGCTCGGGAGGCTCTCATTCAAATCATAATTATTTTAATTACGCGCATCGCGCATCGTTTACCTGCGTTGCTTCGGCCCTGCCCGCCTATTAAATGTTGTTATTTCATCGTTTCGTTATTTAATTTTCACTTCTTTTTATCCATCGTGACGCGCTTTTGTTCGCCGCGTGGCGTTTTTTTGCTGTGCGTGGAAATGCCACAGAGAACCAATATTTATATCATATATAACAGCGTGATAATAATACGTTTATAATGAATGAAGCATGCGATGAAGCTTTACAACTTCCACACACTCACACACACACACATATGCCGAGGCGGAGGCGCGATGGAGGAACAGGATGAAGAAGAATGCAGGCGTCCGAAACCAATGAGTTTTTTTCTTCGGTGCGCGTCTTCGTCTTGCGTGCGCGGCCAGGATTCAATTCTCATCGTATTTTCATCAAGCATGGGTGCCATGAGTGCATTGATGCATTGGATACCCCGGTACCGGAGTGGCATTACCATTTTCTTCGCTGCGGCTGCGTTGCACTCGGATATTTCTCGGCCTTGTCCAGTTAGTTAATGTTGAGGCAATGATCTTCTATACCGGGCGATCCCATAACACCGTGTCCAATATAATTACACTCAAATAAGTCGAGGAAAAAAATGTTCACTGAAAATATACGCTTAGGATGTTCGATCACTCTTAATCTAGTTATAATGTTATAAAACTGGGGCTTTAAAGTGAAAAACTGATGAGGTCGATGGTTATACCCGAAGACCCAATTGATGTAATGTTATAAATACGATGGTGTAGTGTAGACATGTAGACAAGGGGTCAAGTGGAAGGCGGGAGTCTCGAGCCACAGAGCCACACAGGCCCAGTGCCTCCGCAGCAGCAAGACGACCTTCAAACGGCACGTCTTGTCCGTAGCTCGCTCGCTCGCTCCGAAGCAATGCGCAAGCTTCATCAATCCGCTTGCGAGAGGAAGGCGAAGCCCAAAGCTATGCTAATGCAGGTTGCACACGATGACTTTTTGCGAGATGCGAGTGCAGAAACGTTGCTTCGTGCACAGGACACAGTGCACACAGCACTCTCATGACTCTCGTGAGGAATGACACGGCCGATTCGCATGCAAAACGCGAATATTGCACATTTATATCCGTGGGCCCGGCAACGGCAAGCAAATGAACTTCAACTTCGCATTGCGATTTAAACTCCTCTCATCGTACTACATCTACATGGACAGCTTATACAGTGCGGGATGAAACCCGCCAATTACTTGATATATTTAGCCATTGACGAGTGACTGATCTTTAAATATAGATGACTACTCGAGAGATTCCACTATTCTACTCTACAACTAAAAGCGTTACACATTTTAGAATTTAATTATTCTTAAGTCGCCTCAATGGTGAATTTGGTGTATGTTTGGTTGCATATAGTAAAAAATGTGCCTGATTTAACGCAATGTAATATTTATTCCTACGACAGCTAAACCCTTTATTGTAGCACCACTGGAAATACGTCATTCTATTCAGAATTTAATATATTTTGTCGCGCTGTTGAGCTTTTTCCAAAATAATGCTCATTTTTAAAGAATATTCTGTCAAACTGTGAGTGACACAAAAATGTTATTAATTTTTAATATTGAAATTAATCAACAATAGCTCAACATTGGGACATGCTATAATTTGTAACTAATTATTTAAAATTTCTAGAATATTTTGTCGTAGGATTGTTTGTAATTTCTTGTATTTCATTGTGTTTCCTCGCCTGCCATTGGCCAACACGTAGCGGAGAGGACCGCGTCAAGCAAGTTGATCAGCTGGTATCGAGGCCTCTTAACCTAACTCTAACTCATACGAAATCCTCAAGGGCTATAGACCCTATACTTGGTGTTAATAAAGTAACTTTACACAGCTAGGTTTGGAAGATAGGCGAGATCAAAACATGAAGAAAAGTTCTCTAGTTATAACAGTTTGAATCTTCCATGAAGTATTTTACCAACGTGCAAAAATCTACATTTATTTGTAGAAATTAAAAATAGTATAAATATTTTTTTTTTTTAATTTTTCGACTTTGCCCAATTTGCCTCCGCAATTTCAGTTTTTCTTTCAACTTTAAACTAAAATTGCTGGAGAAGCCAACTATATCTCAAGAATCATATTGTCTTGGACCTTAGTATATGTGGCCCTTCTTGTTTTGGCCCTTCTTCTATTTGAAAATATTATCTTTTAGTCATTATTTACGACTAGAAATTAAACATTGATTATACATTTATCCTCAAACATATGCCAATGATGCCCATATTAAGCTGCAGGTCTATGTTTCCAAGTAAATGATACAAGTCCGTATGAGGAGCAGAAAAAGCAAAACTCAAAAAACAGATTCGATGATTGCACCCAAACCACTGGGGCGATTTGAATTTTCTCTTCAGATTCCTGTGGCTAAAAAAAGTCCGCCTCATAAACTGTTTTTGCGCGGCCTCCAGAGAGCTCCTTTCACCCCCGCCAGTTTATTCCCGCGTTTTCTCCCGAACGAAAATGAAGAATTGCAGATGATGGCAAAACGAAATTTTCCGCTTGTCGCGTTTCCGTACACTGATTGAGAAATTTCGGTTCAAAAGAATTATTTAGAAAAACTTTCTACTTTTTAATTTACTTTTAAAAAATACGAATGTTTCAAATTTGCTAAATAATTCGAAATTAAAACCCTCTCTGAATTCTCCCCGAAAACCATTAAAAAATCTGAGTAAAATTCTTCCAAACGAACGGCACCTTATCTTACTTTTAATAAACTAACCCTGTAGTTAGTGAAGATAGATCTAGCACAGATTTTTAAAACGTCATCGAGATTTACCGATAGGAATTTATGTAATGACTAATCAGGAATAGACGCACTACGGGACTACGACTAATTTCACTTGTATATTTGTAAGATTGTATGTCAAGAGGGATCCGGCAATGTTCTCGATCTTGTATCATCTAAACGCCATGTGCGCGCGGTATCCGACTATGTGAGATAAGCGTCTCGTATCTCAGCCTAGCTCATCTGCTCAAGCTTCTTTCTATCCTATCCACCAAGAGTATAGACATTTTTCACTGCTCAAACTTCTAACCAAACACAACAATTATTACATATTATACTACTGTTTCGAATTGTTGGAAGACTTTGCAGATTTGGAAGACTTGGAAGACTTGTAGGTTAGCAGCAAAACTCGTCAAGCTTTTTCTTCCGTTCATTTCAGTTTTGTGCAAGACTTTACTTTTGCTTGTTGGCTTGCATACATCACATATATGTTCCGACTATACGTAGTAGCACATACTACATGCAGGACTCCTGGCTACCGACTCTCTTCCCTCGTTCCCTCTTGCGCTGGTCGTTTACCAAGTAACTTATGTGCGTGCGGCAGCCGCACAGGCACAGCGCAGAGGCCGGAGAGTTTATGTCCGTCTGGTTTTTCTTAACTTATTCTTAACTCATTCGTTATGTTCATGTTCATCTCTGCTGCTACCATAATACACCCGGTTACACGGTCCTAGCCACCAGCGCAGCGCGCGCGCGCGCACTCCTATAAAAACGAAGAGCGTTCGGTGTGCTCGCGGGAGTCGTAAACTTGAAAATTACAAAATTACGCAGGCAGCAGTTTTTTACCCTGTGCGTGCTGGCTGCGATGAGCCTCAGCGGAGAATTTTAAAATGGGAAAACATTACATAAATTTTTCTTGGACTCCGGGGCCTCTCTCATTTTCGTAAACGGAAATAAATACGGGCGCTCAGCGCGTAAAACGTTATTTTTGGCCCATTAGTTGAGCTTTAGCTTTAGCAGGCTACCAACGACCAGTCTGACAGTATACTATAGTAACATTTTGCTGGTTGGGTGGAATATTTCCACGGAGACAGCTATAAGTGGGTCCTGTGGCGTCGTAGTACTTTTGGGTTTTCCAGATAATTCGCAATGCTACCTAGGCCCCAGGGGCCTAGGCAAAGGGTCGAAAAGCTGTTATGAATACCAGAATACGAAGATCAGCCGTGATTTAAACTTTAAACAAGCCATAAATAAATCTCCCTGAAGCTCACATGCCTCACAGCATGGCCACAACCACAAAAAAAAAATAATACCCCAAACCCCCGAGATAAATATAAATTTATTGACGCAATGTGATAAAACACATCACACTCGAAAAAAAGAGGACCTCATCCGATAACGCAACACTATTTATTTCTCTCCTCCATTTCAAGTGCAATTTGACATTTCACATGTGTGTGCACTGTGCTCTGTGCACAAATGTGTTTTTATCAGTTATCGAACTTCTCGCCTGCGCGTCGAGCGAATAATGTGAAAATAATGATAAGTCGGGAAGTCGCGAGCGGCGACGTATCTAAAACCAATAAAAGCGCGCCGCATGCGCCTCATAAAAGCGCGAACCGTAGATTAGAGGACATCATATTACAAACACGACGCGTCGTATACCCATCTCTTTTATTATTATTGGCGAGTTTATTGTGCGAGGGGTATTTTATTAATTTGATGATTTTTGAGTGTTGACCACCAAGCGTGCGACAGAATGCTCCGATGCTCGATGCTCGTTAAATTACCAATTATCAATTTCGTGAAAAACGCGCGCCAAAGCGGTGCGAGAAGCCGAGAATTTAATTATGTTTCGCAGGCGCGCAGACAATTTTACATATTTTTCGTTGATACTGAGCACAAGAGCAACAATGAGCGTTTTCGAAGGGGGGTACACTACCTGCTTATGGTATATCCACATGAAACTGACAAACTTGGGCATTGGGCTTATAGTTGTTATAAAACATAATTTATTAGACACCAGGACGCGATGCGTTTTTAGTTTTACAACGGTCAAGAATTTATATACCTGATGCGCTCTCCTCCTTGCACTTCGTCTCTTTTGTATAGACGTATAGAGGTATAGAACGATTGGAATAACGCATAGTTGTAGTTGTAGTAAAAAGCAATTGTGTATAAATTGAAATTCCAGGAAATACTTCCTTAAACCTTTGTGTAGCTAGGGTTTCAGCCAATATTGGTCTTGAGACTAATTCTTGATCTTGTCTTGAAAAAACTTTGATATCTTGATGGTCTTTCAATCTGGTGTTAAAGTAAAAAATCTTGAAAAATCTTGACCGATCTCGATCTTGAACATTTTCCCCAAGAAATAATTTCTTACTTTTTATCTAGATCTCGAGTCTCAACAGAAAAATCTTGAATCAGCGTGCCATTTGTTTCGGGACAGGTTGGGCACACCCTGTATAGGACAGTAGCAGGTGCTTGGTGCATTTTCAACGTGATTTTATAATAGCCGGTTATGTGCTTAACAAATGATCAGTTGCCATAGCAATTTTCGCGTCCGCAGAGAAAGAAAATGCCGGTCGGCTGAAGAAGAGCAGAAATCGGCTTAATGATTTCTAACAAGCACAAGCACAAGCACAAGCAGCTAAAAGAACCTCAACTGCTCAAACTCCAAGCCTTGCAAGAGGTAGGCGCCCCCCGGTTGTGCGCGTTCGCCGAGCGACGGCAAGCCGACAAATCGTCTTATTATCCTTATATCCTTACGAAGTGTCTACTCACTGAAAACTGGACTGTGATCTGGTCGTGCTGCATTTTTGTTCGCTGTGTAATTTCCACCGGACTTTTCCTGCAAATCAAAGAAGAAACACAATTAATTACAATTATGCTGGTTACACGGTTACACTAAAAAAGAGGATGTGTCTGCAGTCGGGTGATAATGGCTAGTAAATACCAAGAAAGGAGCAGCTGTTTCTGCTCGTAAATTCAATGTGATAACTTGTGATAAGAATTAATCAAATCAACACCGCGGACGGTTAGGTTAATGATTACCAAGGCGTGGCCGATGCAAGCGCGGCGTTAAAATATGCATTATTTATGCGTTATGCCCAATTACAACGTGCGTACGAATAAATAAGCGACGGACGAGAAGGATTCGTCTAGAACAATGCGTTCGTAGCTGGTCGGCTCTATTCAAGGAATCTTTGCCCCGGCATTGTGTGTGATGAGCATCTCGAAGAATTTACGGGCGTAATTTCAACGATGATTTGTTGACATGTCTCGACATGTCATTGTTTTGTTGTCCCTTGTGTCCGCGCGCTAATTGGAAACAATGCAAGACGTGATTCAGCGATTGGCCGCTGCGTTTTTGTTTGGTTGTTTGGTTGTGCGAAGAAGAAGTGCGCGTACCTCCGATTCGGTAAGGTCGATAAGGCTGCTCTTCTCCTCGGTGAGGTTCTCGGAGGACCTCTTCTCGTCCTCGCCGTCGCCCTCGTCCTTGAACACCTTAACCTCATCGGTGCTGCCGAGATCATCTCCGCCACTGGACGAGACGTGTGGCATGGTTCACTCGCGACGCTGCATTACAGCTTGCTACATGGCACAGCTGCCTGTTTTCACCACATCGCACGCACAACACGATAACACCACCGGGAATCCATCACACGTGCGCGGGGAGGGCACCCACGACGACGACCACGAAACGAATCACTCCGCACGCCTGGGTGCTGGAGGCCTGGGCGGTTGCACTGTCTTGTTTATTAGCGCTCGCGACACTCGATAGCGCTTGTCTGTTTTTGGTGTGGTAGCACAGGTGCATTTGGGGAGGGCACGCACCCGACGTCACGAAGCCGATCGGCACCACACTACTGGGCGGCCAGGCGCAGGCGGCGCGGATTAGGCGAGCGAAACTAGTCGACTGACTGAGCGATGCGCGGTGTGCGCGCTGAGAGGAGCCGCTAGCAGAGCGAGCGTGTGCGGTACCTCTCGCAGCGTCGCAGTCTCGCACTCTCGCGCCCAGAAGAAACGCAAGCCAACACTCGGGCGACTACTGCGGCGCACGCAGCGCGCGGCACTCACCGCCGCGCCGGCACGCTGCACTCGCTTGTCGGGCACCGCGCCGACCAATCACCGCCGCGCTTTTTTGATCTGCCGAGGCGGCATCGCAGTAATGGCAGCCCGGACGACTGCGCACGACAATCGCCGACTCCCGCGGCACCGTACCAAGTGCCGCGCCGCCGCCGTGTAGGTGCACATTCAAGTCGGCCCGCGCACAATGAATCTTGTATCGCATGCGGATCCGCACCGCGCGCGGCTGCTGTAGGACGCGCACTCCGTCGTACAGACATAGAAATGTATTTCATATCGTCTTCCCGGCGCGCGCGCGCGCGCGACTCCTCTCTTCGCCCCCTTCGGCCCGACAATTCGAGTGTCGACTGACGGTTTCCTGATTAATTCTCTTCCACTGCAACTACTGCTCTTGGTGCTCTTCTCTCGACGCGACGAACGGCGCCGACTGCATCTAGTGGCGACGTGTAGTGAACCAATTATTATCTTGTATTCCTTTTTTTCGTCAGCGATAACGAGAAACAACAAAAACACCCGCAAACCGCGAACAAGAAATGACTTCTAAGCTTCGAGAAACACGAAGAACAAAACAACTAAAAACAATTGCAACTTGCATAGATCATATAGATCATATAGAGCATAGATGTTACTGATATAGATATTCTTACGTTTTCTTTGTGTTTTTCGCTTTTTATAAAGTATCCAGCTGCTGTTAACAACTGTAAGTGAAATATATACTTAAATAAGACCGTTTCCTTCGTCCCGGTGTTTCTTACTTTCTTGTTTGCATTACAATTTACAAATTATAAGCGTTTATAAGTCAATGCGGTTTGGAAGGATAGGGATTGTGAATGCTGAATGGTGCAAAGCACCAGTAAGGTACGTTTTTATTTAATATCCATCACCTAACATCAACAATCATTTACATTCGAACGCCCGCAGTGAAAAAGCGTCGTTTTGTCACACATCCAAAGCTACCAAAATATGTGTACACAGAACAAGTCAAGAAATAGCCGCAACGCCCGCAACGCCGAAGAACCAGCCGTGTCAGGTTCGTCGCGAGGAATACAAAAGTCCGCACCGTTCTCCCTATTATGACTATTACAAGCTTGAAACCTCGGATTAGGAAGGTGTTTTTTTCAGTCAGATGAAAACACACATTGCACTCACCAACCACCCAAAAGATAACCTACAAGATGTTCCAAGTTCCAAGATTCCAACAGAGAGTTTAATAGACTTATTCAGTCACCTCGAATAAATTTCTTCTATATAGTCAATGAACATACAATTAGGACCCCTGCAACCTAATAATTATGTTACAAACGTACATATTATTTAAACTAATCAACTTTCAATTTTGTCACTAGATGTTGTAGTGTGACGTCACACTTTCATATTTACGGTAGGCAACCACACATACATATTGTGACAAAATTGAAAGTTGATTAGTTTAAATAATATGTACGTTTGTAACATAATTATTAGGTTGCAGGGGTCCTAATTGTA
>JARJDQ010004413.1:0-12745 GCA_030264215.1 Geostiba sp. GC000077 | reverse complement strand
GGACCAAATTTTTCGTCTGATATTTTTGTCAGTTCACTCATGTGGATAGACTCTCTTAGCCCACGTAGAAAGGTCCAACCTGTATCTTTAAATTCCATACATGTGGAAGATATCGGAGGGTATATTTAATCAATCATAATGCACCTTTAGAAATGGGCGTGTTTGTTAACTTATGAGTAGCTTCTACCTCCGATTGCAAATTCTGCTTGCTCGCACATCACACAAGTACAATCGATAGAGAGAATAGTTCCAGCCTGCCTCCCCATGCGCGATGTCCAACACGACATTCGTATGCTTTGCGCTCAGCTTTACGCTTTGATGTGGTGCAGGGTGCCGCTGACGCGTCCTTCCGCATCAAACAACACACACCACACTCTCATCCCTTGGTCGGGGCACTCGCCAATTTGTCTATAGTCTATACTGTCTATAGTTTTGCCATTAAACTACCAAATTGGCTCCTCCTGTGGCTCTGCATCCCAAATACGATCCGATGGAAAATAAATGTTCCGCTTGAAGTCCCCACTATGTCTACCTAGATGTAGTGCGAGGGACGAGGTATATCACGTGACGGATTCAAGGAAACTGATTGTAACGAAGTTACAACAAGTACTTCAGCACTGCGCAACGTTGTTAACGAAGCGCTGCACGACGCGATGCAAAAGTTCAAATTACTTGCATAATTATTTTCCTATGAGCTGCAAGTCAAGCGCGAGACGCGAAGAACAGAGGAAGCGCTTTGCGAAACTTTACCGCGCGCCACCAACTTTTGATTGAATTATTGAAGTGATCGCTAGTCGCAAGGATCACAACGATCGCAACTCGCAAGGTGGGCAACTTATTTCCCGCTGTGTTTTCGTGTCGCCTTTATTCGAATAAGAAACTTTCTCATCTCTCGTTATCTTCTAGAATTGCCTACAGAAAAGTAAAAGGAACTGTTAATGGAAACGGCCCCAATCTGAGGTGTGCTCGAGGAAATAATTATCGTGACCCGAACCCATAACATCCGGCGCGGCGCCTAGTTAATTTCGGTCATTTGTGCCATTTTCCAAATGAGGAGTAATTCATGCCGGGTTTCCATTTGCACTTTTGCACTCGTCCTACTTCCTTTTTTTTTCGTGCCGCACAGACGTGAAATGGTACAGCATTTAGACGACTATATTTTATTACGAAGCGCGGATGGTTATTAGTACTCGTCCCCGTTATTCCCATTGGGAGTTATTACACGCCATCGCGCTTATCGCCCTGACGTCCTTCTGACCCGGGAGTCAGTGCTCATTTCCAACTCGGCTTTTTTTTTCATTCTGGTCCGCATGTTGTAATGCTGGGTGTTTATTTCTGCACAGAAAAAACCTTTACGCAAACATTTGACAAAGGCTGGACACATCTGTGCGGCTGTACCAGGATGCAAGGAATTGACGTGCAGAGCCGAGGATAAAGAGCAATAACACAAAATACTCGAACTCCAACATCAGTTTGAATGCACTTTATCTATATAGAGTCGTGCTTAGACCATAGATGCATAGATGCATTGAGACAAGGAACCATCTATCTATCTATCGTTAGATCCATCTCATGAAAATGAAGTTGCCTATATTATTTGTAGAAATTCTCAAATTAATTAAGAAGTCGAGGAAAACTGAGTGAACGTTAAAACCTATAATTTACTGTGACAATACTATACAAATTCGCTGTTTTCTATTTTATAATTATTTTTACGTTGGTGAGGTTCCAAAACAAGGTGAGCTGGCCCCAGCTGGCCCATATATTTTTATTTATAATTTGTAAAACGGCAGAACTTTTCTTGTATATATCTGATAAATCATGACAGTAATAATAAATACGTATCAAACATAAAAATGCAATAAAAGCTCAGTATTCATAATAAAATAAGAATTAATAAAATGAAAAATTGCAAATAAGCGTCTATCCTAGGCAACTTGCGATACACGAGATGCAGTGTCCATGAAGCTCATTTAGAATACCCTATATATTTTCCTTTATGCTGTTGTGGTTTTTGTTGTATCAGTAATTATACCACCGGGACATTATATAACATACAATCCTCTGTTGTGGACAGCTTGTATTGAAATCTGAGCCAAAGTTCGAAGATTTATTATGAAACTGCTCTAGACTCTAGAGTCTAGAATACATACGCAACAGGTGCGTGTATCTCAGAAAAGATCTCCTATAGCTCTGGGTTCCGAAGAAGAGAGGATATCTTAAACCTCCCTTCCATCTTGTCACCTTTGACTGAACTTTATCCGCAACGGTCCCCAACTTGGACAAACTTGATATGGCAACAGTGGTCAGAGGTTGCTGATGCGCATAAAATTTACGGCGTGTATTAAAAGCGACAACTTCTCCCATAAGCTAACCGCACAATATCACCAAAAGACCTTTGCTGTCCATGATAAAGTCCTAAAAATATTTTACGACCTGCGAAAGTCGATGGTCTACAGTCTCGGTCCCTGGCGTTAGTGTGTTAAAACGCCAAGAAGCAAACTATGCGGAAGCGCGCTTTACACTTGCCAGATTGGAAAGTTACGACCTGCTGCAGTGCACTCCTGGCTGGTTTTACCTGAAGCTCTGCAGGGTTGAAGCACGGCTCTTAAAAACTGCGCCATTCCAGTTCAAACATACTGCAAATAAAGAGGTCTAGAATTTATTTCTATCGCGCAAAAATAATATACATTCCCAGCCCAGCATGTTTTGCAATAAAATGAGAAATGACGTCAACGGCGACATCTCAGCGATCTTTTCATCGTCACCAAAATGATACTCGGATACCGCATTACTCGAAATGACGTTTCAGAGCTGCGAGCCTGAGGCTTTATCCACTCGCTGATCTCTTGAATATAGCGCGCGAGCATTCATAACAGAACGTGATTAAATTCCAAAATGCATCGTTAAAACCATCGCGGGTCAAAAACTATCTGGGAATATGATGGATGCTCTGCATATGGATTTTGATTATTTTGTCGGTTTTACCGTTTTTCGCTTCTAGTACGGTACTTTTCAGGTAGGAGGCAGCGCAGTTGATAAGCATATGAAAGTTATAACGAACGAATGAACTAGTGGACAAATGGCACGGGGGCGGCAATGGGAATCATGAATATCAAGCGATTGTGCTGCGCTGCACGGCGAACGCGATAGCTTCATTACCATATCGCAGAAGTGCTCTTTGTGCGCGCAAAAAGCTCTTTTCGCGCGCGACCTTTCACCTTATAACTAGCTATTCGCATCCTTGATTGAGAAGTTTCTTTGTGCGCTTGCCAAGGGTGGAAGTCCATCTTCATGATAAAATTGGCATAACGTATAAAGCATTTAAATTTGACACTAGGCCTGTACATTTCTAAATTTAAATCAACAACTATACTTTTTCGCTTACTTGCGCGGATACGCTTCTTTGCTTCTTCAAAAATAGGGAGGAAAGGTGAGCTTTCTTTCCCATGGAAAACAAAGATTTCGAGACTGTGCACGAACTTGATTCACGAACACAATTCACTATCCACATGTTTCATCAATTTTTTTTAAATTATTATTTTTTCGTAATCTCAACAAAAACTGCAGCTGTAATTTATAAAAGTTTTGTGTTTTCTACCCCGACACCCCAAAACATAAAAATCCGTTTTTATAGACTTTTCAAAGCGAATAATGGTGTTGTATTTATCGTCATAATCTGTTTGCTGTTTGTACAAACACGACAGGGTAAAATTCCACTCGGAAAAAGCACTCGACGGCGCGGCCAAATTATGTTGCGCGGTGTAGGTGAGGGGAGGGTAGTACAGGGAAGAGCATCGCCGGCGGCGAAATACGTGCGAATTGCTGTTAACTGAATTATTCACTCGCACACGCAAAACCGCGCAGCGCAAATAAAAACTGCACGCCTCAGCCCGAACCGACAGCATGAAATATATGTGCGCACACGTTTATGCAAATTGGGGCTGGCATCAAACATGCAGCGATATACCCCGTCGCCCACGGAGGGGATGATGAAGCAAACGTCCACGTTGTCCCTTGGCATTAGAGTCTATCTAGGGTTCTAGCGGTATACCTTATATTTCATGGCGACTGGTGAGCTTTTGCAGCTTTTCCTCCCTTGCAGTGAAGCGAAATTGAATCAATAAGGATGATGAGAACATGATACGTGATGTAATTGTTGAGAGTGGTGTTGGTACCATTGTTGGCATAGTTGGCATAGTTTGCTCCTGAAGCCAAAATCCAAGGAATGTGTAGATTTGGAGTGGGGTCTGCCCAGTTGGGAGTTTGCGACGGGTTTATGCGCAGAGCGCAAAACAAATATTATCGAAGTCTTGTTTCATAGCTGGCGGCCAATTTCTCCATGTGAATGTTCGGGAATTCGGGTCAAGCTATGTAAATTATTGAACGATATCACCAGCTGTAAACTGCCTCTGTATTAAGGTGTGTAAACAAAGATGCGGCTAAATGCCGCGGCGACAGCACTAAATACTTTGTGATTTACACATTTCACTATAGAAGTACAGGAGAAATAGGTTTTTAGGTGGTACTAATTCCCACATAACGGGGTTTGAATTTTTTAGTTCGTTGATTGTATTTTTTTGACATACTAAAAGCTAGAAATATCTGATCAGCCCGGCGCCTCCATCGACGTGGTTTTGGTGATACATTTGTTGATTACGTAATGAATTTGTTAACATTTTGAAGATACAATAGCATCGCTGAATAGGGCATGAAATTTGCCAAATTATTACGATGAAATGTTTATTTCACAATTATGTAAATTTATGGTTATTGATCATTGAAAATTTCGAATTATTTTTTGAAATAAAATGTTATTTCTCTTGCCAATGAGCGGTATATATTTGATTGTTATTGTATGTTACATGAACTTTGAAATATATCAAATTAAAGTAAATTCCTTTCTAATCACATCCTAATCATGTTAATTTTATAATTGTGGTTCTTCTCATTTTTAAGTTATTGGACGTTTAGTTTAAGAATACTCTAAATTCGATTAAGAATAATCTCGTTTTCTGGGTGCAGTCTTAAAAGAATCACCTTCATTTGAGACTCCGCCCCTTTGGCAATTCATGTTGGTGGAGGCGCCGGGAGTAGACCGAATTTATCTATTTAAGTTTATATTGTAGGAATAAATTCCGCCAAATACCAATGTTTTGCTTATAATAAGATATCGTCCCGGCATTTTGCCGCGTCAATGTGTACGCAGCTTTATAACCATTAATCTTTAACCTATTATGACTCTAGCCCAGATATCGCAGTAAAACCCGCCTTTCTAATCGAATTGTTTCATTTCCAGATTGGCGCGCTGCTGCTAAATGCACTAACCAACTAATAATGCATTCGCGAGCTGTGGGCGGAATGTGCGTACTGTAACAATCGCGGGTTACTGGAGGGGGCGATGATTGTGTGCTGAGTGGTGCGGGCGTCCGAGTGTCTTCGCGTCGTGGCGCGACACCGGCGCGGCGATGCGGCCGGACGCATGATGTACCCCATGGTGCAACGGCAGCCGCCGCAGCAGCAGCAGCAGCAGCAGCAGGAGGTGCGTCCAGCATCGCCGCGACCACAGGAGGTGCAGCCCGGCGGCGTGCACGACGACCACGACCTCGACCACGACCACGACCCCGAGCGGCTGGATGACGAGCCCGAGGAGGAGGAGGAACACCATCACCATCATCGCCATCGGCGGCGGCCGCTGCTCCGTCGCGTCTATCAGTACGTGCGCGAGGCGTGGACGGGCGTCAAGTCGGCTCTAGGTAAACAAAATCATCATCACCTCCTTCCACCGTTCTGTGTGTGTGCGCGCAAATCTGATGTGGAGTTCCTCGATGCGACGGAATTGAAACCGCTGGTAGTGCGTTCGTGATACGCAGCGGGATTATCGATGAGTGCGTGTCTCCCGGCGGAAGGACAATGAGACGCTTCTATCGCATCGGTGTGTGTGTGTTTAATCAATCAATGCGCGATTGTGCCTCGGCTTCTCGTGCGTGCGCGCTAATGAATTATCGCTTATCGGCTATATATCAACCCCGAATAATATCACTAATAGTAGCTCAGCTAAATGGACCCCCTAATTGATACCGCCTACTTGTTACACTCTACTGTTATACCCAATAACCCAATCAGCATTACATACAAATTACATTCATTTTATGCGTGCTTTTGTTAGACTAAGTAATTACTGTTTTGGTGGTTTTGCAGATTCGGAGCTCGAAGACTTAGAAACACCACCTCGATATCGTCCCGATAGCTTGGCATCGCTCGCCAAAGCCACGCGATTCACACAAGCCGAAATCAAACGCATCTATCGCGGCTTCAAGGCCGAATGTCCAACGGGTGTCGTCAAAGAGGACACGTTCAAGATGATCTATGCTCAGTTCTTTCCCCAAGGAGGTGAGTATCCATACAGACATTTTTTTCTTCTAAATGAACAAAAAAATATTACCTCCTTATTGAGATGTTTTTTACTATTTACTTTTACTTTAGAAAAAGGCCCAAAATGAATTCCAAAAGGTTTGACCTTGGTTGACCTTGTCCTGGTAACGCTAATCATGGCCCTCGAAGCATTAATGTAATAGCAAATAGCACCTCACATGCCACTCCTGATATTACGGCATAAAAGTGTGCGAATTATTAATCCAGAACCCAGATAGCGATTTTAATACGCTGATGCGATTTTTATTTGCGAATTATTTATAGCGTCCATTGTGATCCACGATTTAATCCATTTGCAAATGCGATCATAATTTTGGAATTTGTTAACTGTATTTGCTATTCATTCTCATTCTTCGTTGCACACCCTTGATCAAGCCGGAAAATACGGAATACGGAAAATTCTTTTAATTTAAAATTTTATGTCCGTCGTAAAGTCCATATTTCTTCTAAATCTCGTTCTGCTTGAATTTATTTCCATTTGTCTGCCGCCTGTCGACGCTTTTCGCTATTGTTTCTATTTCTACGCGAGCGTTGAATTATTCGTTATTTGCATAAAGACCATAATACTATCAACGCAGTAACACAGACAAAATCCAATGTTTTCATTTCACAATTTACAAAATCCTTCAATTTCTATTCTAAATGATCAACATGCATTCCATCTCGGCCAGCACGAATGTTTCCTCATCGTTGATCTGTTTTTATTACACGCCCGATATTTACTCAAGTTGAATGTAAATTATGAAATGAAATAATTTGCTTGGTTGAACATCATCTCAGCCTCTGAACGGTGGAGCACTGGCGGTTCGTTTATTTTTGCAAATTTTAATAACACGTGTTTCGCGTCAAGGCGCAGTTCGCATCTATTTGCTTGCTACGCCGCGCGGACGTAATTTTCGCATATATGAAGAGAAAATATTTTATACCGGCAAACATGATGAAGTCGGTCTGATGCTCGCGGAGCGTTGGGAAGCGCTAACAAATAAGCTGGTGTGAAGTTTGTTATTACAAGACTGATTCGCGTCGTAACGGATTGCTTCTTCCCAAATGCTTGAATTACGATATACAGAGAGTTGAAGCAAAATATCAATGCACATACTTTACTGTTTATTTTCGTTTTACATGTTTTTCAGTTTTAGTTTTTTTTATAGCTTTTGCAATCAAAGACGAATTACTGGTGCATCGCGTTGCTGTGAATATCAACGCAAAAAAAAATTAAGCAAAACGTCGTAAAGCCTAATGAATTGAACGCTTGTCGCGTTTTATCGGTGCTATAACTTTCAAGGCCGTGAAGTGGCTTTTATGCATGTCCAAGCGACCCGCATCATATTTTGAGTATACCTGAAATTTACGATTACGACAAGATATCATGTCAGTTTTATGTGATACATAAACGTTTAGTTAATGTCCTTTGATTAATATTCAACGCCACCGTTAAACTAATACGATATTAAAGCAGTAAATGTTTTATTAATTGAAGACTAAAAATGAGTATTGCATCTGTATCCGAATGCTGCGTAATTTGTTGAAACCACAATCAACAAGTGAGCTGTGTGCCTTGAGCTTGGAGCTTTATTGCGAGCGTTCGAGCGTTCGAGCCAAGCCAAGACGTAGAGTTGCGAAACGACCAGCGCCTCCACATTTCCACTGCGGTGTGCATTGCCATCTGCTCCAAGTGCGCCGCGTGCTAGAGAAACATTCATGAATTATGTATCGACCAAAATGTATTTTCTAATCCAACGCAAGCACAGAAATACATGCTTGGGCGACGCGTATCACAATAAAAGATTTTGGCTGCACAAATTCAAGTGGCGAACGTAATTCAATTCCGTGTCGATTCATGTCTATTTTAAATTTGATTCGCTCATCGCCGCAGACGATGAAAAATTGAAAAATAGAGCCTCATCCAAATGGATCCGGATTCAATTCAATAAACCGAAAGAATATCAAATGGAAATTGAAACTTTGAAACTTTAAAAACCGAAAAAGATCAAGGTTTATATCTGGATATCAAAAGAAGCTCAATATTGATTTGATTAAATTATCATCCCTATTAGCCCATCATTAGTCAAACTGACATGTGTCTTGCAGTTCAAGTCAATACACTAATTAGCTATGGCCCTGAGGTCCTGAGGTGCTTTGTCTATTAATAACCTCGTTCTGGTGCTTAATGCGAAAGGTGGTGTCATGCTGTGGAAACGACCCATCCGAATTATCCCTCTTGAAATGCTCGCTCGCATGGTGTGTTTTTTGCGCTGATGATTAAATTATTCATATTTGCAATATCTGTATGATTATTTATGTAGCTGATGTCCATGTATCTTCCTTGCCTGTGCACGAAGCGCACATCTCGTTGCCGTGGCAACAATCGATTCTTTTTGCTCTCCGGCCTCTGCTAGTGCAGATATGTCTAGTTAACTTTATCCGCTCCCTTGTGTCGGAAATTATTTGCACGTTGCAGCTTCGAAAAGTTTGAATTTAAAATTTTAATTCAGAATGCGATCAAGTCACCCTCTGCTGCTTCTTTCGTCTAGAACAGTCTTCGCTTCGTTAATCCCAATCACCAGCACAGTGCACATCAAAGTTCAATTGGTGAAAATGGAACTTTTAATTGCGATTGGCAATTAAAAAGTTTCTCGACTCCAGCACTCCAGGTGAAATACGATAGTGCATAACTTGGCGTATTGTGCTTTTAATAAACCAATTATTTCCATTCATTTGAGATTGAAAACAATACCACTTGAGAAATGGACGCTATAAACTTATAATTGTTGTATTTATGAACTACCAGCGCATATTCAGCCTAACATTTCAGGAATTACTCAGTTTTAGCAATATTAAACTAAAAAACAATTATCTCTTTCATCAATTCATTTCTCGTGTTGTTTTTCTTTTTTATATTGCACATTGCATACTGCGTTGCCTAACATTTCAAATATATGCATATTTGAAAGCTGCCTGTTTTATTTTATTTGAATTCCACGCATTTTGCCCATTTTTTTTAAATTGTCATATTTTTATATGCACGGTAAATTTTTTTCAGATTTTTAAAGTCCCAATTGACTGAGTAATACATTATTAAAAGTTGTAAAAGAAGTGGAATTTAGTGACTCATCGCTTGAAATCACTAGCTAGAATTAGGTTGGTACTGCTTCGTGTCCCTAATAATAAGTTGGCCCGCTTGTGTTTGGCATGCGTAGTAGGCTTGGAAGGGGAACCGTGTATTTAAAGTTGGCAACCGAACACATGCCGAACACCAAGCGAAATTCCACGAACGATGCTGAACGATGAGTCACTAAATTGCATGCGTTTAAATTTGGGGAATAATTTCAACCCTTAATATCTCGAAAGAATTTTTTTAATCCCCATCTTCACAAAATTTATTTAAAATAACCCAAGTTATGATTTATATGAGTTTAAATCAATTTGGACTCCATCGCAACTCCCCTATTGACCTCATATTAAACTAAATATTCTAGTTGCATTTTTTATTACAAAATACTACGCCTTTTTTTCTACAAATGCATTAAAAAGAGGGCAATTGCGGACGCATAATCGTTCGTGAATTGTTTCATTTTTTAAGCAGTGCCTAGAGAATCAATGTAAATCAAATGCAAATCCTATTTTTCACGTGTGAAAAAACGGGGCCCCAATTGATTTACATGCAATTTGGATTTTCCAAAGCAATCTAGAATTTTATTACGCATTGTGTTCACGCACTGTTTGTGTGCCTTTCTTTGATATCCAAAACACTGGAACGTAGTTATTTGTTTTCCACAGCACTCTGAAAAATGGCATTGTATCTGAGTGCATTTGTAGAAAATAGTTATTTTTGATGCTAGGGCGTGATGAGGAATTTTTTTCCGAGCGGTTTAACACACGACGGAAAATATTTTAAAATTATTTTCAAAGTTTAGGTTTCTCTATGAACAACATATTTCGACATTTTATTTTAGAATTTTGCTTGTACACTCTAATACTAGTAACGGGCTGTTATAATTCTCATCATCATCCTCATCACGTCATCACGCCCTAGCATCAAAAATGACTATTCATCAAACTAGAACTGATAAGAAAACACGAATTTCATATTTGAACTCAGCACCAAAATCACTGTTGGGCTCTGTGACCAATAACTTAGTGTTAAACATCAAAAAATGACGTGACCACACTCTGCACTGAAGTCCACCTAGTAAAAAAAAGGAGCGTTAAAAATAGTGGAATATGCTCATGATGGATCCATGATGCGATGTGCAACCGGTGATGTAAATGCGCAATAAACCGATCAATGATTGGTCATTAATTGAATCAATTAACTGTCTGCGGACGGTTCGGAATCGTTGTGCTCTTTTTGTAATTCGACCGCATGTTCGCAATTCGACCTTTGTTAACTTGTTGGGTGGAAAAGTCGGATCGGGGGCTGCACAGCTGCTCTGCGGCCAGCGGCCATGTCAATATCAAATCAATCCCAGCGCTGGCGCTATCTTCCTGACTTAAAAACGAGCGAAAATTATTATTAAACACAAAACACAGTACTTTTGATTGTCTTCAAATCAATTAGTTCACATACTATTGGTCGCCCATTAGATTAAACCTATAAAAACACTCTTGGAGTGCGATTAAGTGCAGTGCAACACAGCAACACAGCAACTTTTGAAACATTTTTTTACCCGAAACTCTCCACTACGCATAAGGGAAATTCACAGAAAGAATTTGCGACTCATTGGTCGTCCGAGAAAAATGGATGTTAAAAATTGGATGTCATTATATTTATAATAATTGAAAACAATCCATAAAGATATTTTGTATTATGCAAATATGACAACTTGAGTATAGTTCTGCAAGATATGAATTATAATATGCAAACATAATATTCATTTAACCATAAAAATAGTAAAAACAATAATCTTTAACAAAATATAGTAAAATTTACTGAATAAAGATATTAAAATGTAACATATTCTCCAACTGCTGAAATATAGTAAAGAGTATTATAAATTATAGTAAGGGTTATTCTTTTTTTTCGGTCGGCTGTCATGACAAGGGTTTGATTCCCGGTTGGGTGGCAAATTCTTTTCTGTGAATTTATTTCATTAGAAAACGTGCGTTTCCTAATTTATGTATTATATTGTTTACAGTTTACAGTATTATTTGTTAAAACGCTCAGCTAAGTACATAACTTAGTAAGTGATTCTACATGAATTTGCATGTAGATTAAGAAACCTATCTATGAAAACAAACAAAAACATATTTTTTGTCTAACACAGCTGTACATAAAAATTTATTACTTGTACTTGTCATTGGTTATTCAATTGTCGGTTGCAATAAACTTAATAATTAAAGGAATAATTAGTCAATTAAAATGTTGGTATCTTTTAACTAGGCAATTGAACATATTTTTCAAAAGTTTTAATTAACATTTGAGACCTTTGCATGCTCGAACATAAGCAATACTCGTTAATATGAATGCTTTTGTTGTTTTTTTACACTTCCTGCAATTACCGCATTTTTGCTCGCGTTTTTTCGCATCCATTTTGCACCTTGGTTAATTGCATTTACTTATTATGGCATTATAGGCTAAACCAGTAAGAACCTAACTAATGACGTAAATGGCATTAAATAAATACGTTACTTTTAATCAACTCTCTGACATACACTGGATTTATGGAGGGTGACTTGTGGTTATTTATAACCCGCGAAGCAATAGACATCTGGTGTTGATTCTGGAACCCTTTTCACGGACACTAATATAAATTAGTTTCTGTTTTAGCCTAGCCAATAATTCATTTGGGAAAACTCTATCTCCTTATAAATATGCAAATTATAAAATATACAATTTGTAATGTAAAACATGGTAAAGCACTGATGTTAAGATAGCCCAATGTATGTGAAGAGTTCCGAATTTTGAGACTCTAATCACATGGTCAAAACGCGTAATTGAGGTTAGAATCGTGGAGGGTAAACAAAAGGTGACATCAGAATTAGAATGATCTGAAGAGTTTTAGATCGTGATAATGGGAGAAAAGAAAATATGGGAAACAAACAATATGTTTCGTCACATTACAATGATCTAAAACTCTTCAGATCACCGATACAAATGTGCAAAACGTTAATAGGGACAAGCACGATGAGATGAGCAATGAATCATTTCTATAAAATCTCATCTCCCTAAATTTTTTTTTATAATATTAACGTGGAACACGTTTTACCAAGTCGGTAGGGCTACATTCTATGAAACTTGCTCTATACCGAAAATGATTCATTGCTCATCTCATCGTGCTTGTCCCTATTAACGTTTTGCACATTTGTA
>JARJDQ010004401.1:0-13591 GCA_030264215.1 Geostiba sp. GC000077 | reverse complement strand
TTCGTAATTATTATAAAAGTCCTGCGAAATGATAATCGCCGAGGAAAGATCGTGCTGCACTGGTGTGGAGAGTGGAGTGGATTCCGAGCGGGTCCCAAAATGGCGACGCCGACGCGTCGTTTGTATTTAAATACACACAACAACCCCGCGCGTGTGATATCCCTTGGAGGGCGCGCGCGGCGGGTACGTGCGTACAACGCCTTTGGTGGCGATAAAGTCGCTCGACGGTCGTACGTAGTATAAAGAGAATCCTTAATGACATGCGTACTAATTAGCCAGCTATTCTAATTAGAACGCCTTTATATGCCTCCTGTTTCTGTCACATGGATATTTGCATGCTTCTTACGATCGCAATCAACGCGCAAAATTTAAATTGCCGCCGAAGCTTTATAAAGCCAGCGTCGGCGCAAGTCACGCCGTGAGCTTTTGGCCGGTGGGTGGGAGGAAAAACTCGCACAATTTACACATTGAACTGATACGCCCGGCAGCCTCATCTTACGCGACTGGAATGCGTGCCCGTTTCGGAAATAACTTGCGGAAGCACGCTCGGGGGAAGCGTGAATTTGAAATACGTGCGAACAATGCGAAGATATCAGCATGGAAATGTCTCTAGCTTTTTGTTTACTTGACACATATCCGCAGGCGTAACCGCGCTGAATGTTACCTAAAAAATACAAATGGAAAGTGAGCTTAACAGTGAGCGTTTTGTTGCGATCAAGGTGATCTATTTTCTTTGCATTTGAAATGTGCAGAATTGAGTGTTTGAGTTTAATAATCATCATGGCTTAGCAATAAGATTCGATACAATGAAGCTCACTTGAATCCAATCGCAGAATTCAAGGTAATCATAGAAGCCGAACCCGACTTGGCAAGTTCGTGTAATTATGAACACACGCGGATTGCGAAAGAACTACAATATCCTGATTAAAGTAGGTACAATTGCTGCTGCGGACTATGTCGACTACGGGTTGGTTTCCAATACAGATGAATGAAACATGCACAGAGTTTTAATGACCGTTGCAAGTCGGCATCGAGTTCGCTTACTAGTACTAGTAGATATAAGTAAAAAAAATTGTTGTTTGGCGGAACTAATTTCCACAAAGATGGGGATTGCATTTTTTTGGTGCGTTGATGTATCATTTTGACATATTAAAAGTCTAGAAAAGCTAAGCGAAGTGCCTTTCATCTAGCACGGATTGTCAAATACTAGAGAAACACAGTCTACTCCCGGCGCCTCCACAAATACGAATTGCCAAATACGAGACAGCACCAATGTTTTTTCCTGACTATTTTCTATCAATGAACCATTTATTTACGAGGTGGTTTCTTTAAGGCTGCACACAGAAAATGAGTTTATTGTACCTCGAATTTAGAGTAAAGAGTTCGACAACTATGGATCGTTTGACATGAGCTTTGATGATATCGCATTTAAAATTTTTTTTATCAATAACTTGATATGTTTACTAAACGCCAAATAACTCAAAAATGAGAACAACCACAATGCTGAAATTAGTATCATTGGAAAGACCATGGAATTTACTGTAATCTGTTATATCGCACAGTGCATGTAAGATGCAAAAACAAACAAATTCATACCGCTGATTGGCATGAGAAACATACGTTTATTTTTATAAAATAATAGGTAATTTTCAATGAGCTATATAACTCATAAACATACATAACTGTGAAAAAAAAAATGTTCATCGTAAGTTGGTAAATTTCATGCTCTTTCCAGAGATGCTATTGCATACACAAAATGTTAACAAAATCATTGCGTAATCAAATGTATCACCAACAACACGTCCGTGAAATGAAAATATTTGTGGAGGCGCCGGGAGACGAATGAATCTATCCATTTGAAACTTTGTGCAAGAAAAAAACCATTGCATTCTCAGATTTTTCTAGATTTCTAGTATGTCTGCATCAAGGAAGTAAAAAAAATCAAACCCCGTCTTTGTTGGAATTTGTTCCTCTTAAAACCCTATTCACCGGTACTATACATTCAATGCAGCATGAAAAGCGCAGCATGTATACCCGGATTTCTATGTTTTCCGCATCATCCACATCGGAGATACACATACCGCCAAGAGGATCCCAGCGCGCCGAGTGTTATTGTCCTAATTTTGGGTCAAATATCTCGGCATGTTTTTCATCAGGAGCTGCCAAGAATCAGCGCGTACTTGCAGGCGCCTCTTGCGCGAGAAAGAGTTTCACCGTCTGCAGGGACACGTCAGCTCGCATAGAAACTTGGCGCGGCCGGACGCGGATGCGATTTGGTTCGAACACTCGCGAGTTCGCGACTGCCGGGGTGAAATTAGCGCCGCACGCCCGCCGTCCAGCTGGATCGATTCTATCCATTGGATTTTAATTGGTAAAGTTTTTACGCCGCCGGGCGTTCGCATATCGGCAATCAGGAGTCGGGAGGGCGAACGCGCCCTGCCTGTTTGGGATCGCGGCCGGCGTACGCACGCCTGCTGGACTATACGCCGCCGCCGCCGCCCAGTACGTGAATCTGCGGAACGATAATAATCCGCGAGCGTTGTTCGACGTGTTCCACATCGACGCGCTCCGATACGATCGCGGCAATTTGCGGCGCGTCTATGAGACTTTTTTGAATTTCTTTCGAACGATAATGTCGTTGCGGAGAGCATCGAAGGTGTGGGAATGCAAAGAAGGTGCTACGATATGCGACGCAAATTATGTAAAATCGCCTCCGCTCCTCTATTTCCTGCTCCTGCCGATATCATATTAAATTGAATACCCAGATGCGTTTCCGGCGCGGGTATGGACTTCGAAGAAAATGGTCACTTATGGCGATATCCTTAGCACGTTGAGAGACTTAATAAAGGATAACCGGGGGAGCGCTTCAAGCTCGAAAAAAATCCACCCTACCGGTCCTGCTGGAGTGTGGGCATCTATTCAGGATGGTGTTTGTGCCGTAATGGTCGATGAAAATAAAAGTATTAGAGCCTCATTATAACCTCCCTTTTTATATTGGGTATAACAACAAATTGACCAAGCTTGCACGATTGGCTGGACATTGATATTTTAATCAGACATTTGGTGATTCAACGTACAAATATGTTAATACCAGGAGTCCACCTCTAATAAATTAATTTATGTGCGCATAACAAACACATCGTTTATGCGAATTGCGAATGATAAGCAAACAGTGACCGAAAGGCAAATGCCGAAGTATACGCACATACTCGCCGCGTGGCGGCTCCCAATCGCCGCCACCGAATATTGTATGCCGACACAAGCGAAACGCATGGACGAATAGTTAGGACAAAATCGATAATCTTAGACGCTTCGAGCGGCTGTATCTGGTCTGCGGTCTAACCGAAATAGCCGAAGCTCGGTTTGTAATTGGATGTTCAGTTTAGCGTGCTCTAATTACGCTTTAAAGATGTAGGCGCACGGTGGCGGCGGCGGCGGCGGCAGTGCGCGTTTGTTGCGTTGTGTTGCCCGCCCATCCGTCCATCCGGACACGCTGGCCGCGCGCCCCGCCCGCCCAAACGCGCCCTTTTATCCCGATGCATATTTGAATATTCCGCTTACGAGTTTCGTCCGAGTTTCGGAACCGTTTGATAGACGTTACAATTGAATTTAAATTTTGCATTGTGCTAGGCTTGCTGCTCTCCGTGTGCATGCGCGTCTAGACATTTATTAGTGAAGTTTCGCAAGTCGTCGTGGCGCGCCGAATGGCGTTTTGGGCGTGTGGACCGTGCGGTACAAAGCCTTGGGCTCGGATGGCGGAGGCGCCGGGCACAGAGCGCGCGAGAGTGTGACGTAAGTTTTGAAGCAAGTTTTACGCCGGCCGGGGGATTATTTCAGGATTAATGGATGAATATTTTTTGCCCTCCAACCGCCGACTTACGATGGCGCGCGTATAATGTATGCACGGCTTATTTGCATATTTTACAAGTTAATCATTCAAAACGACTTTTCATCTATTGATAACCCAGAGTTTCAGACTAAAAAATGGCATGACGCCGTCGACATTCTCTGTGTCTCAAATTAAATTAATTACCAGGCTTGTGCATAAACATATTACATCTCATGTCTGACAGTTGGATAAATATGACACGCAGAACACAGCTTTTGAGTAAACACGGAGAATGAGAAAACGATACGCGCGCGCGAATGGTAACGTTGGCGCTCGATATCAACGCACACACACACACACAGAGATTTGTTGGGAAATGGAAATTTATGCGAACAATTGCAGGGGTTCGCTCTTCGAACAATTACACGCAACACTTGAATGTCCGCCGGCGTCGTGCGCGATTAATTAATCAACATATTGTTTGCTCTATGATACGAAAATAGGCGTATACCAGTGTTGCACGAATACTTGAAAATATGCACAGTTTGATTAAATATCGAACGGAGTGACGTGGCGGCTGAAAATGACACATATGCCATGTAAAAAAGGCATTGTTTTCCACATCGCTCAGGGCGGCAGCGCAAATAAATGATTTCCGCGATCGCCGTGTAATTCAGTAGCATTGATAATGCAACACAGCGGTAAAAGTGTCGACAACCATACGTGGATAGCCTCGGGCATTACCGTAGATTTCTGATGGAAACAACAACAGGGAGTAAATGAAGCGTGGCGGACGAGAGGGGAGAGGGACTCGAAATTGTCAGCAGTACAGCCAAGGGAGGTGCGCTGGTGTTTGGCATTGAAGGGAAAAATCGTAATTGGATGTCACGGGCATATGCTGGCAGGATTGGGAGGATGGGCCACACACCAGTGACCACTGGAGCTCGGGGATGGCATTATAGAATGGAGGACGCCCAACACGCTCCAGAGTTATTATTAGCTTTTGATGAATAGAGCGCCAAAGAAGACGTTAATCAGTGATCATCGGCTACGTCCATACGTCCGATGTGTGATATCGCATACGCACATTAGTGATTAACAACCTGTGAGGATGCGGAATGCACCAGAGGGTGGAAATTACGGCGCATATTTGGTTTATGTGGCGTGAAACATGCACACCCCAAGTTGTCAAATGCGGATAATCAAGTTAGATTGCGGCACAGAGCACCTCATTAACACATTTCAGAAATCCTTCCGTTCAATGCGAAATATTCGTCGAGAAATAATTCACGTTCGTAACACATGCAAGCTCGAGAATATTTCATTTTTCACATGGAAAATGTATGATTTGTCGGAAGTCGAAGCGTCGCCTGAATTGATTTTTCAATTTCCAGCACGATATCTATACGTAGAATACGTACGGTTGCAATATATAAAATGCGTTCTGTTTTTACAATTTGATATGCATGTAATTCTGGCGACTGAGAAAAGTAGGAGATAAGTTCTGCCTGCTCCATCCTCGCCTATCCTTGGAACTTGGATTGGATAACGTACATAAAACGAACAACGGTATATTCCGCCGTTCGCAGCCCCTTTTTTGTCATTTTCCGACGTAAAATGCATGTATATGTTATAAAGTGAAGGTCCTCCCGCGTGTCGCACTAGTTCGAATCACATTTGTACGAATTTATGCGCTTTCTCCCGGATTCAATATTGCGATTCTTATGTGCGATGCCGATGCGCCCGGAAGAATTGCGAAGATCTCTGCGCGGTGCGCCCGTCTCGACGCTAATAAATTTCCCATCTTATAATACATCGTCAACTATTAGAAGACCTCACGGTGCTCTCGTCTGCCAAGCCCAATGGGAAAATGATAATGGCGGGGAGGTCTTAAAACTTTCCGCGGAATAATATAAAGTTTTTAACTAAAAGCAACGACGAGCCAATAATAATAACCGCATTCGCTTCGATCGGTTTTTCACAGCGCTGCGATTTTGCAATTTTCGTCCCTCATCCCCCATTCGGTCGATGAGTGAGTTGATGAGGTGTCTTTTTTTTTGCTCTCGCTTCGGTATCTCTGCATTTAGAAGACAAATCAATACTTACAGGAAGCGCTGTTGTTCGCTGAAGAGCGGTGCGTTTCGATGTGGTGGTATAGTGAGCGGTCTGTTTTGGAGAGGTTTTTGTTGTTGTTTGTGATTGCAATCGCTGTCGTTTGTTGTGTGTATGCTACATCTTTTCTTGTTGCATCATGTCCGCCTTATGCGTGGCGCTCGGCCTTGTCAGACGGACGGGTTTCTTTTTCCGAAATCTTTTAAAGTCGCATTGTACGAATGCGAAATCCCGGAAAGCCAAGCTGGAATATCATCGCGAATCTGAATGGATCTATTTTATAGCGATCGGATTTCGAGCTTCGTCGAGCAAACGGCATATCGGATTTTTCGGTAAGCAAGATATTTTTCTATTGCGCTCTTTCTTTTGATCCGAATTACTATATCAGCAACATCGATGCAATGGTAGTAGCGGCCGCCGCCCGGTCGCATAATGTATGCCGGCTCGAGGTTCACCCCCGTATGCATGAGCACACGACCGCTCGAATCAACATTTCTGTTTATGCAAATTCGATTTGAATTTTCGGACCCACAAATGAAAACGCGAATATAAGCAAAAATTATTTTATTTCCCAAAGTGGCCGAATTCATAGCCACGGGGTGATTTTATTCCCGAATTGCTAAATGGCATTTTTTCTTTGTTCCAGACCGTTCGAACTTCCACCGGTGAAATATACATTTCGCTTTCATTAGGTTATATTAAACTTGACAAAAGACAGTCCCATTCGGGTGATGTGCCCGAACGAATGAGTGGCGAAACGCAACGCACGTGTGCGCGCATCGCTGAATGGGGGTAGCACTGCACGTGTGAAGAGCCATTAAAGCACCATGGGTCATTGCCGCTAAACATGGGTTAATGGGGCAGAGGCGACACTCCGATCGCCCGCCTTTCCTCTATAAATTTATCCGATAAGCGCTTTCCAACGCTGCCGCCCGTCCGACCAAAGTCATCTCGTTTTTCCTCGTACTTTAACCGCTCAGACCGCTAATGCCAATCGCTACGCACCCTCGCCCCCAACGAATGTTAATTATTAACCACTCATTAAATATTGATCAGTATACACCAGCGTAAAATCGAATCATGTGCCAGTATTTTGCATTGATACAACTTGCTTTATAGTACAGGATAGACACATTCCGCACAAACACGGGGTTTCCATTTTTTAGTTCGTTGATGTTACTTTTTTAATATACTAACAGTATAAAAAAAATCTGAGCATGTAAAATGCGTTTTTCTTGCACAAAGTTTCAAACATTCGGCGCCTCCACCAACATTTTCATTTTACTAACGTGTTTTAGATGATACCTATGTTGATTACGTAATGAATTTGTCAACTTTTTAAACATGCGATAGCATCGCTGCAAAGGGCATGAAATTTGCCAACTTGTCACTATGATCTCAAAAATTACCCCTACGTGACCTTAGAATTAACTTTTAAAAAAAAACACCTCAAAACGAAAAACATTATTTTCTAATATTGAATTTTTCAACCCCATAATAATAAATTCTCAAGCAAAATTAAGCCTAAACATTCGATTAATAAAATTAATTTATTAAAATTTAATTTCACATTATGTAAGTTTATAAATTATTGCTGATTGAACATTTCCAATTATTAAAAAAATAAATAACTGTGAAATATATCAAATTGAAGGAAATTTCTCGCTCTTTCCAATGATGTTAATTTCATAATTGTGGTTCTACTCATTTTTGAGTTATTAGGCGTTTAGTAAAAAAATCGCGTCGTTGATAGAAAAACCTACAAAATGCGATAACTTGAAAACTACGGTCAAAGAGACATAGTTGTCCAACATTCTAGACTCTAAATTCGTTGTAGAATAATCACCTTTTGTGTGTGCACCCTTAAATGAATCATTTTGTAAATTAAAGGCAACATATGTTTGTATCTTTGTAGGTATGTTTGTATGAATGTTTGTCTACCTCGGCAATACCACAGTTAAAAGTTCATTAAATTGAAATTTGGTTCATTGATAGATAATAGTCAAGAAGAAAACATTGGTTATGTCTCGATTTGACATTCTTTGACATCCTTTGCCAATTCGTGTTTGTGGAGGCGCCGGGAGTAGACTCGAGTTTATCTACTCGACAATCAGTGCTAGATGAAACGCACTTTGCATGCTTGAATATTTCGATCTTTGTGGGAATTAGTCCGACCAAACACCTATTTTTTGCTTATATCTTTTGTACTATTATAAATGGTGCAGTGTTTAGTTTCACTTTGGTATTGTTTTGATCCGGAAACTAATTGCGCATTTCAGGGGTACCGTTAAACTCGAAAGGATTATGCCAAAAATTGAATAATTATCAAACTACGTAGTCCCACGAGGCAATGTGTAGATTGCAAAAACAAATACACGAAATTTGTAGCATTTCAGGCGGCGCGTGGAGTGTGTTTCAGTTTCGAGCTTGCCGTCGGATTTGTTGGTGTTGCGTGAAGTTAATTTGTTTGCAGCAGCAACGTCTCACTTTCAGCGATGCGAAAGACGCCGCCACTGCCGCCGCCGGAGGAGCACCCGAAAGATGAACGCGAGGAATCGCGCAGCGCAGAGAAGAAATTATCTTTCCGGAAACTAAGCGCGGGATGCGCGCACCGCCAACTTCCACTCGATGCGAAACGAAGAGGTGCTTCAAGTAGCATTAGATGTTTATTCGAAATTTATGAGACAAGTAGATTGTAATTTTGAATAAAGTTTCGTCAGCGGGCGCGTAAATTCTGCGGGCGTTAGTTGAGAATGTGCGCGCTTCAACGTCTTTCGCACCTAAATGCAGAATTCGCTAATTGCGCAAAATAATCAACGCAAATATGGACGTCCAAACATGAAACAAATACTTCTACAAACATTATTTCAGCTTGGTGTTTTCCAGCGATGGAAGATAATAAAGTTAAACACGCATATACGGAATGCATAAATAATATCATGTTGTGATCAACAATTCCTGCCCTGCATTGAAATGCCCAGAGGACAAATTGTTTGTTGTAGCAATGAATTTTATTCGCCAACATATTTCGTGGCGAATGGTTCAGGGTAATAAAGAAAAAAGCCACCAGAGAAAGTTTTCGCTTGCGTTTTATGCTCGCGTTCGAATACAATTCCATTAAATAGCCTCCTAAAATTTGTCACTTGCTGTTCGTTTAAATGCGTATAGACCCGTCCAACTTTCCGGCGTAGACGCGCAGACTGTGACAGTTTGCGCTGAGTTGAGAAGTCCATAGAAAAACACGACCCGCTCGAGCATCGTATGTGGGGGGAATATGGAGAAGAAGAAGAAGGAAGGGAAAAAAGTTGCTCATAAATTGGCCTACTTTGTGTCAAGCCTATTTAGTGCGTGCGTACGCGCCGGCGACGGCTTGAACGTATCGGTCAGTTCGGATGTCTCCTGCGAGAGTCGTTCCGCCCGCGCGCATTTTTCTGCACTCCTCGCGCCCAGGACGAAGAAAACAAGGACGTACGTGGTGGTCACGCCGCCGCAGCGCAGCGCGTTGTAAACGTACGCCCGTAAATGTTCCGCAGAGTGTCCAGAGACGCCAGCACGCTTAGTCACAAGGGGTGTAACAAGCCAGGACTCGAGTGAACTCTCACGTCCCAAAATGTGTTGCGTGTTTTGTCATCGTTCTGCTTCCATTTATTGTTGTTTTAAAACCAATAAAAATACATGCCCAGGCCGGGTCGATCGAATCCCTGGTCGTTACATGTTCGATGTGCGAATTAAAATTGCTTGTTTGCATGCAGCACTAAAATGTGCATTTTAACAGCTCCGGAAGTCTAGAAGATTGAAATTTACGAAGCGACTACACTTTGCAAGTCGATCTTCTTCAATAGTCTCCACTCTCTACTGAAAATAGGCCACTGTGCTAGTGTGCAAAATACTATCTACTCTCTTCGGCTCTTATGTGCTGGTAGCTTTTTATTATCGTAAATATTGATGAGACCGGAGGGCAGGCGGATGCAGCGGAGGAGCCGGGAAAGCTCGGCGCGGGTGGAGGCGAAATGAGCGATAACATCGGCGTCGATATTGAAATAGTAAATTTACCCCTTTAGCGCAAACACATACAGTACGAACACATTTCGCGCGGGATGCGCTTGTTGCGCGGCGACGTTTCGGCGACGCGCCCCGACGCCCATGCATTTAATGTCGTTATAAAGTTAATGGCTTTACTCACTGGGTATAATTAATACATTTACATTATATGACGGAGCGTTCAACATAATGAGTTTTGTTCGTGAGCCCTATAAATTTCTTGCAATAATCTGCACGAAAACCACCAAAATCATCTTCCGGAAATTATTATTTGACCAAAAATACATATTAAATCTTTTCATGAATATTATTAATATAATTATACGATTGCATGTGAATTTGAGTTTATTCTTTTGATGTCCTACATATTTGGTGTCCTGGTGTCCATATCTTCTAGAAATTCCTACCATTCAATGAAGTAATACTTTATTTTATTCTCGTGAATGGATACAGAGTTTATTGAGCTTTTACTCTATGTTTCGGCCTGTGGCCTAGGTCAGAAACTCTGAAACCGAAACATGTGAAAGCTCAATAATCTCTGCATCCATTCACGAGAATAAAATAAAGTATTATAAAGTCATGGATTACGAAAATAAAAACACAACATTCTATGAAGGCTTTATAAATCAAAGCGAAGTTAAAAGTGAATGAGTTGTCATACTATACAAGTTAAATGGATACATCAATATAAAGTGGACTAAAATTAGCGGAGCAACCCTAATCTTTTTTACAAGGCATTAAATTCTGAACAAGTTTTATCCGAAAAAAAAATCCTGTACACCTGCTAGTTTTCGAGATGTACCCAAATTGAGACACCCTGTATATCCTTCTATGGGGCGTATCCGTGTACCAATTGAAATAAAAAAAGAAGACGGAAAACACTTTCTATTTATTTGTATCCATTTAAAAAATGAGACTGAAAACTTGTTCCTTCGGTACTACTTAGAGTAGAGTTATGTAGTTCTGTGGGAAAGGCACCGAATATCTTACCAAATTTGTTGCTAAAATCATGGCAGGGGAAAAGTTGCTAACCTGAAAAACAATAAAAAAAGAATATTTGTAAGAAAGGTAGATTCAGAAATACAATTCTATCAATTTTGATTTATTTTGCTTTCATGATTGGTCTAAGTTATTTTAACACAGGAAGACGTTATTCGAAATGAAACTCGTTCGATAAGTGTTGTAGGTATGTGGGCATTGCTTTTAGAAGGTACAATCATGTTTTTATTGCCAGTGAGGCAATTTAGCGCCATTAAATCGCTCGCATAATTCAGCACTTACTTACCACGCGCCGTTATAATTACATTGCGTGGCCGCTTCCTACATCGCATAAACGATCGATCCGACATCGATCGGGAATCCATTTAACACCTCTCTGCATACACTTTCAGCGATTCGGAAATTATTTCTTATTACCATGTAATGATACAGCCACAACTGTGCACGCGAGCACAGGAAGTGCTCCTAACTGCAGCAAAATCAAAAAGGAATAATGAACTTGTCAATGAACATTTATCCATTGCGATCCAGCGCGTCAATTAGAGCGATTGCCGGCCTGAAGAACTGAAGAAGATACCTACTTCACAATACCCAGGTCTCTGAAGATGTTTGGTCGTCGTAGTGCAAACATCTAGGTTCTAGGTGTATGTCAGTGTTTTGTTGTTTATGCCCCTGGGACACCGAGCATCCGGAGAGCATCCCGGACTTGTGTAAACGGTGTAAGAGAGATGTTTGGCATGGAAAACGTGCCGAACGTAAAAGTTGCAAGGTTGCGAGCGATGGGCGAGTGGGAGGAGGAAAAAGGTCGCAGGTGTTGCGGCGAAATAATGCCTCATAAATTCAGCACTAACTGGCAACGAACGCTTTTAAATTTGAATTTATGCAAATTGATAAAATTGATTTTGCATTTTAGATTTAGATTTTTAGAGCGCGTGCGCGCGCACCACCATCCGGGCGCTAGTTGCAGCCGTTGCAAACTGGCGACGTAGATTGAGTGTGAATAATTTATCCTGTCGTTGAGTAATTGAAGTGCACTTTCATAAAATGCACTTTTACATTATTTAACAGTCATTAACATATTCATTAATTAAAATGATTTAATGAAAAGTTAAACTGCCACATGCATCATTGCCGCACCGACAAAAAGAAATCGAAATACATTTTTGGTAAGAAATTTCCTTTCGTCAATTTAATCTCTTGAACGATATTTTACATCAAAAGCATTAAATATTTTAGAATATATTTTGTACATCATCCTTTACACTTTATACCTTTACATGTTCTACGCTCCCCGCCTTCAGGATCAGTCTTCATGTTCCGCCGGAAGGTATATTAGGTAGATTCGCCTGAGGTAGATACGGCATGAATTAAATTTGTGTGTTGACGGCGATGTGCCAGATTAAGAATGATTTTTGGTCTCGCGCTCAGCACACATTGCGCATAAATTGGATGCATATTAAAGTGTTGGTGTGCTCGTGATTTTATTACTTGCACTGCGGGCGTGTCGCGACCCGGCTGAGGATATGAGATTAAGCGAACTTCCGGATCAGGTGAACACATATTGATTAAATCAAACATAATTTATACCTCGCAGCAGCAAGAAGTTCACAGCTTCGTGTCGTAGAGTGCATGCAGAGTTACGTTGAATCAGTTAAATCCAGCACCAAAAACTTTTGAAATAAAATTCATATTATAGTTTTGCTGTTTAAAGAAGATGGAGTGCAAAGGGAAATTTTGTTCGTTATAATAGATTAAACGGAGTATTTATTAAAAAAGAATGAAAAAGTGATATCATTAATACGTTCGAATAGAGATTCAACTTCAGTGAAGAGAAAAAATATTAATATGCGATACTTTTGAGAGCTTTATGTCTTAAACTTGATTTTTGGACCATTTTTTTAAATTAAAGTGACCTAAATCGGAGGAAACAATAAATGCCATAGGTATTCTAAAATCTGCTCGATGAATAGAGTCGTTGATATTATCATGGTAACCATACTTTTCATATGGACCACTCATTTCAGACACCCCCTACTCATCGAATTAACTATACTACATGAACTTGTACGATAAATGAATAATTAGTACAGTAGATATAAAAAAAATTGATGATTGTCGGAATTGCGAAATTGGTGGGATTGAATATTTTTGTTCGTTGATGGTATCTTTTTGACATACTAAAAGTTTAGAAAAATCAAAGTATGCAAAGTGTGTTTCATCTAGCACGGATTGTCAAACAACAAACACGGTCCACTCCCGGCGCCTCCACAAACACGAATTGCCAATGGGGCGGAGTATCAAAACGAAACATAACCAATATTTATTTTATTGAATATGAATCTATCAATGAACCAAAAAAGTTCTTCTCTATCGAACTAAAACTGTAGATTTGAAGAGTTGGAAAAACATTTACTACGTTTACATGTCGAATTGAAAACGTTTTAGATTCAAATCGTTTTGAATCCCGATCTAAAAATTACGTACATTTTGAGGTTAAATACTGTTTCGATCCACTTTTGTATGTATTTACATGGATCTTGATCCGAAATAACTTGCAATTTTCAATTAGCAATTTCATAAACTTACATAATTGTAAAATAAAATTTTCAT